>JAKIJQ010000302.1:0-146911 GCA_023373905.1 Rhizoglyphus robini | reverse complement strand
GCCGGATAGTATTGAATACTAGTGACCGATAGACGTCGTAGATCCATTTTCTTTCGTTCACAAGTGAGCCCACTGATGGTAAAGTCCCGTAACATGGGAGTAGGGTTGGCTCGAACACGGCATTTGACAGGCACAGGCTCACGCCATCCATTTGTCCGTGGCACAATGTCCTTCGCCTTAAAGACAAATTCGAAGCTGGGCGTGCCTTCGATCTTGGTAGCATCTTTCATTTGCATGTCATGAAGAGTTTGCCGTTCGCGTTGGATTTTGGGTTTAATCAACTCGAAGATTCGTTGAGCGTCATGCGATTGGGCATCGAAGGGGTCAATGTTGGGTCTTGGGTTAGGCTCGGGTCTTTGATCTGGGACATGTTCACCAAGTCCTAAAATTCTTCCAACTTGGCCCGCAGCTGATTGGGCATTGACGGGGCCGGGGTTGGGTCTTCCTCTCCCAGCCGGATAGTATTGAATACTAGTGAGCGATAGACCTCGTAGATCCATTTTCTTTCGTTCACAAGTGAGCCCACTGATGGTAAAGTCCCGTAACATGGGAGTAGGGTTGGCTCGAACGCGGCATTTGACAGGCTCACGCCATCCAGCTGTCCGTGTCGGCCGTGGGTCAATGTCAGTCGCCTTAAAGACAAACTCGTAGCTGCGCGTGCCTTCGATCTTGGTAGCATATTTCATTTCCATGTCCTGAAGAGTTTGCCGTTCGCGTTGGATTTTGGGTGTAATCAACCCGAAGATTCGTTGAGCGTCTTGCGATTGGGGATCGAAGGGGTCAATGTTGGGTCTTGGATTACCCTCAGCTATTTGATCTAGGACACGTTGACCAAGATATAGGATTCCTTGAGCTAGGCCCGCAGCTGCTGGTCGAGGCACCTTAGGATAGATTTGGTCATATGCAGGAGGAGGCTGATGAATGTCGGCAGCACTGAGTGGCTGTGCCGGTTGACCTAAGCTGGCATAAGGAGGCGGAGGTGCTGCTTTTTCGTGTTCCGAATAATGTGGTGGAGGATCTTCCAGTGGGAAATCTTCGGAAGGTTGAGGAAGATCGCCCCTGTAGACGGGTTGGGTAGTTCCAGCTTGAGGAGACCTAGCTCCTGAAGGTCCAGCTTGAGGAGGCCTAGCTCCTGAAGGTCCAGCTTGAGGAGGCCTAGCTCCTGAAGGTCCAGCTTGAGGAGGCCTAACTCCTGAAGGTCCAGCTTGAGGAGGCCTAGCTCCAGAAGGTCCAGCTTGAGGAGGCCTAGGAAAAATCCGGTTGCGAACCTGTTCCAGATCGTTCGATTGAAACTCCTTCTCAAAGTTCCGATTTCTAAAATAAATTAAACCTGTAATTAACCGTGATTAATCGAAATCGGCAAACTTACCGAACCGGATAATACCCCTCCGACCTGCTCCGTCCCCGCAGACGGTGGTTCGCGTTGTGCTGGTAAGGAAAAGGCGGAAAAATCCGGTTGCGAACCTGTTCCAGAACGTACGGTTGAAGCTCCTCCACAATGTTACGATTTCTGTAAAGATGTAAAGTTGTAATCAAGTGATTAACCGAAGTCAAACTTACCGAACCGGATAATACCGACCCGAGCGCGCAAACTTATCCGGAGCGCGGTCGTCAATCAGATCCCGTGACCCGCTGGCCAAACTTGGATGACAAATCAGTGATGTCATCATCACCAGTAGCAGGACGACAATGCGACTACTACTAGTCCGCATCTTGAATCGCATTTTGGAAGTAGTAGAAACTTGAAGTAGGGCGCACGACTTTGTAAAAATAAGGAGAAAAGCCTTGAGACTTGCACACAAAGTGAATGTTGCTCGAAAGAAATAGAAATAGAAAATGAAGCCAAAATGACAACTCACACTAGTCATATACAGTGAAAGTGGTAGTTCACGTTAAATCGAATTCGAAATTTATTGTCCAGACAGAAATGGCGTCACACAAACACAACTCTCAAAATATGTCAAGTCACTCAAAACAAACATACGAATTTCGTATTACGAAACTTGCAAATAAAATTCGGCGCATTTGATAATAGCAATGCCATCGACTGTTGATTCGCTCAATGAAGAACAGCTTTGTCAACTAACGGCTTTATGCCAGAGATGGACTTGACGGTGCATTCGTTGATTGGTCGACCAATTACGTATTCGATGATGATGAAACAGCCGATCTGCCCGAGATTAAAGAATCAGTACAAAAAGCCATTAGAAATTATACCGAGTCCGTAAAATTGGGAACAGTAAATGTAAAGTTGTTCAGTGTTTGGCAGTGCTTTGAGTAAAGATTCGAAAATGTTATCACGGACAGTATTGACACTTTCTTCCTCATACGCTCGAATGTTGACACGCACCGAGTCAGTTTCATTCAACAGTCCATAGAAGTAATCTTCCACTTGCAGTGGTCCTCTAGATTGCTGAATACGAATCACTAAAAGTTACGATTTTTTGTCTTTACAAATGTGGTCGATGATTGAACTCCAACAAGTGTCCACTTCACGCAAACGAGCAAACTCTTGAATCGGAACCATTAGTTCCACTTTGGACAAAATCTGTTGAAGAAGTTTGATGGGTAATCGGTTGATTTCTGTACCACCACCATCACAGCCAATAGAGGAAGAATTCAAAGCGAGATTAGCCAACGAGGTAACCACTGAGCTGACTGACGAATTGGTGGTGGCATCGACAGCCAGAGTTTGGTTTGAGCCTGGATCTATGATATCAAAAGTTCGTGTTGGGAATTGGAGATAAACGAGAAGAGGCCAACTCGAAACGCAAACACAAATACACACAACAGTCTGTCTTTGATTGGAAGCGACACAAGCAAAATGATAATTTCACTCACGTCAAGTCAATCAAGACAAAAACACGAAACTTGGCATCTTCAAATAAAAGGCGCGCATTTGTTCAAAAGTAATTCTTCAATGAAATAACAAAATAAAAATGCTTTAATAATTGAATAATACATATGTCAATGCATAAATACAATGCAGACTTTAAGAATAATGCATAAAATAATGCATAAAATAATGCATAAAATAATGCACAGAATGATGCATAAAATAATGCACAGAATAATGACATCTAGTCACTACTAGTATACTACTAGCTATAGCTATAGCTACTGCAAGTGCACAGCATTTCGTAGACATTTAAACTTGCATTAGTCTTGTACACTTGCACCAAACAGGGAATTCGATGAACCTTATCCATCCGGTAGAAAGGACGCTTTTTCACCAAAACAGTCGCGGTGAGGGTGAACTTGTAATTCACCGAAAAAGGTGAAGAAGAAGAAGCCAATTCCTGTTTGAGGACACGTGGCGCTAGGCGAATTTTACGAAATTCGGAATGTTGCTGCAGGAGTTGAGGTTTGATTGCGGCGAAAACGCGCTTCGCTTCGGGGCTGTTCTTGTGGATGTACGTTTGGCCCATTGGGTTGGATTCTTCAGGACGTGATCCGGTCGAGAGAGAAGAAGAACGCGAAGGATTCTCTGGTTGAGCTGATCCAGGAAAGAGACTTTGGTAGGACGGAGGATTCACTCCAACCACGGACTCGTAGGAAGGTGGAGGATGGTCATCGTTGGATGAAGCAGATTCAACAGATCCTGAGCGTCTTCTCTGGATACTCGGAGAAATTCGATTGTGGATCTTGTTAGGAGAGGCTCGTTTTCCTCTTGCAGCCGGATAGTATTGAATACTAATGAACGATAGAAACTGATTCAATTCTTTTCGTTCACAAGTGAGCCCACTGATGGTAAAGTCCTGTATCATGGGAGTAGGGTTGGCTCGAACACGGCATTGGACAATCTCACGCCTCCTACCAGGTCTCGTAATGTCCGTCGCCTCAAATTCGAAGCTGGGCGTGCCTTCGATCTTGGTAGCTACTTTCATTTGCATGTCCTGAAGAGTTTGCCGTTCGCGTTGGATTTTGGGTGTAATCAACCCGAAGATTCGTTGAGCGTCTTGCGATTGGGCATCGAAGAGGTCAGCAGGTTCACCAAGTCCTAAAAATCTTCGAACTTGGCCCGCAGCTGATAAGCTACTGACGGGAGCGGGATTGGGTCTTGGGTTAAGGTTGGGTCTTGGAATAGCCTCGGCTATTTGACCTAGGACATGTTGACCAAGACCTAGGATACTTTGAACTAGGCCCGCAGCTGCTGGTCGAGGCACGTTAGGATAGATTTGGTCATATGCAGGAGGAGGCTGAAGAATGTCGGCAGCACTGGGTGCACTTGGTGCTGGTTGACCCAAGTTGTCATAAGGAGGCGGAGGTACTTCCCTTTGGATTTCCGAATAAGGTGGCGGAGGATCTACCAATGGGTAATCTTCGGAAGGTTGAGGGAGATCGCCCCTGTGTCCGGGTTGGATAGGTCTAGTTTGGGGAGGCCAGGCTTGAGGAGGTCCAACTTGAGGAGGCCTAGCTCCTGAAGGTCCTGCTTGAGACGGTCTAGCTCCAGAAGGCTCATCAGGAGCAGAGGGATCATCTTCCATTGGCGGGGCAGAGGGATCATCTTCCATTGGCGGGGCTCCTGCGAGATGTTCAGGAAGATCTTGAGGAGGAGGTGGATGTTCAGTTCGAGGTGCACCTGGACGAAGAAGCCAGTTCAAGTTCTCTGGAAAAATCCGGTTGCGAACTTGTTCCAGATCGTTCGATTGAAACTCCTTCTCGAAGTTCCGATTTCTAAAATAAATTAAACCTGTAACCAACCGTGATTAATCGAAATCGCCAAACTTACCGAACCGGATAATACCGCTCCGACCTGCCCCGTCCCCGCAGACTCCTTCTCGGCACTTCACAAGTGAGACCACTCACTCCAAAATCCCTTAGTCCAAGCCCGTGTCGAGTGGCTCGAACGCCGCACTTGACAATCTTTCGCCTTCCACCCTGTCTCACAATGTCCGACGCCTTAAAGACAAACTCATAGTTGTTGGCGTCTGCCTTGCGAACCTGTCCTTTGAGTCGCATCTCTTGGAGAGTTGGTCGTTCGCGTTGAATTTGGGACAGAATGACAGTGAAAACTGTTCGAGCTTCCATACTATCAATCTCGAGGGTACTGGGACCGGCTTGATTGGA
Organism: Rhizoglyphus robini; assembly: GCA_023373905.1. Classification (NCBI taxonomy): domain Eukaryota; kingdom Metazoa; phylum Arthropoda; class Arachnida; order Sarcoptiformes; family Acaridae; genus Rhizoglyphus; species Rhizoglyphus robini. Next base: position 141,841 of record JAKIJQ010000302.1, on the reverse strand, counting down.
CACAAGTCGGGTCCGACCAGAGGGAGATAGTGACTGTCGGCGTTGAGGTCCGTTAGGAAAGATTCGGTCATATGCAGGAGGAGGCGGGAGAATGTCACCATTAGGATTTAGTGCATGTTGCGGTGGACCTTCATAAGGGGGCGGAGGTCTTTGCCTTCCGTTTATCGAATATAATGGCGGAGGCTCTTCCAGTGGGAAATCGCCGGAAGGTTGAGGGAGATCATCCCTGTAGCCGGGTTGGATTGGCGGAAAAATCCGGTTGCGAACCTGTTCCAGAACGTACGGTTGAAGATCCTCCACAATGTTACGATTTCTGTAAAGATATAAAGTTGTAATAAAGTGATTAACCGAAATCAAACTTACCGAACCGGATAATACCGCTCCGAGCGCGCAAACTTATCCGTAGCGCGGTGGCGAATCAGATCCCGTGACTCGTAGGCCAAAGTTGGATGACAAATCTGGGATGTCACAATCACCACCAGCAGGACGACAATGCGACTACTAGTCCGCATCTTGAATCGCATTTTGGAAGTAGTAGAAACTTGAAGTAGGGCGCACGACTTTGCAAAAATAAGTAGAAAAACCTTGAGACACACAAAGTGAACGTTGCTCGAAAGAAAGAGAAAATAGAAAATGAAGCCAAAATGACAACTCACACTAGTCATATACGAAAAGTGGTAGTTCACGTTAAATCGAATTCGAAATTTATTGTCCAGACAGAAATGGCGTCACACAAACACAACTCTCAAAATATGTCAAGTCACTCAAAACAAATATACGAATTTCGTATTGCAGAACTTCAAAATAAAACGAGCGCATTTGATAAAAGTAATTCTGCAAAAAAAATGCAATCAAATAACAAAAGAAAAATGCTTTAATAATAATTGAATAATACACATGTCAATGCATAAATGAAATGCAGACTTTAAGAATATGCACAAAATAATGCATAGAATAATGCTCAGAGTGTAATAATATTACACTACAAGTTCGGGTTCGCGTTGTGCTTGTAAGGAAAAGACGGAAAAATCCGGTTGCGAACCTGTTCCAGATCGCCCGGTTGAGACTTTTCCTCAAAGTCAAGATTTCTGAAAAGAATTGTAAAGTTAATCATCATTCGATTAAGCCTCATAATCAAATTTACCGAACCGGATAATACTGCTTCGGTTTGCTCCATCTCTTTCTGGACAATCGTTCACAAGTGAGCTCACTTATAACCAGGTCACTTTGACTTATCATGTGAAATCTCCCGGTAATAACATCGGCTCGAACACTGCACCGAACAGGTTTGCGCCTTCCACCTTGCCTCACAATGTCCGACGCCTTAAAGTCAAACTCATAGCTGGGAACAGTGCCATCAATCATGCGAACCTTTTCGAGTCGCATTTCCTGAAGAGTTGGCCGTTCGTGTTGTATTTTGGGTGTAATCACATTGAAGATTCGTCGAGCATCGAAAAATTGACGCGATCTTTGAATGTACGTTTGGCGCATTGGATTGAATGGTTCGGGACGGGACAGAGAAGGAGGTGAAGGATTGTCGGGTTGAGACGATCCAGGATTGAGACGTTGGTGCGATGGAGGATTCTGTCCAACCACAGACTCATTGGATTGAGCAGATCCGGACTGCCATCTATAGCGTCGATTGACTGGGGCAACTCGATTGTGGATCTTAGAAGCCAAAAAACTTTCTCGTTTTCCCCTTACAGCCGGATAGTATCGATTACTAGTGACCCATCCCTGCAGATTCCTTCTGGTCCGTTCACAGGTGAGCGCACTAATGGTAAAGTCCCGAATCATGGGAGTGAGGTTGGCCCGAACACTGCATCGGACAGTCTTGCGACCTCCACCCGGTCTCACAATGTCCGTCGCCTTAAAGACAAACTCATAGCTGGGCGCGCCTTCGATCTTGGTAGCATCTTTCATTCGCATGTCCGAAAGAGTTAGTCTTTCGCGTTGGATTTTGGGTGTGATCAACGCGAAGATTCGTCGAGCGTCTCGCGATTGGGCATTGAAGGGACCGGGGTTGGGTCTTGGGTTAAGGTTGGGAATTGGATTACGCTCGGCTCTTTGATCGGCTCCAAATTGACCAAGTCCTGAGATTCTTCGAGCTGGTCCCACTGCTGCTGCTCGTCGTGGCCCGTTTGGATAGATTTGATCATATGCAGGAGGAGGCTGAAGAATGTCAGCAGCACTGAGTGGCTGTGCCGGTTGACCTAAGGGGGCATAAGGGGGCGGAGGACCTTCCCTCTCGAGTCCCGAATAAAGTGGCGGAGGATGGTCTTCCATTGGCGGGAGACCTGCGAGATGTGCAGGAAGACCTTGAGGGGGAGGATGAGGTCTAGCTCCTGGACGACGGCGATTCACTGGTACATTAACAACACCAACCCAGTTCTGGCGCTGCACAGGAAAAGGTGGAAAAATCCGATTGCGAACCTTATTGTAACCGTTAGATTGAAACTTTTCCTCAAAGTTACGGTTTCTAAAAAGAATTGTAAAGTTGTAATCATTTGATTTAAACCTAAAGCCAAACTTACCGAACCGGATAATACCACTCCGACCTGCCCCATCCCCGCAGATTCCTTCTCGATCGTTCACAAGTGAGACCACTCACGCTAAAGTCCCTTAGTCCACGCCCTTGTCGAGTGGCTCGAACACTGCATCGGACAATCTTGCGGCTTCCACCCTGTCTCACAATGTCCGACGCCTTAAAGACAAACTCATAGTTGTTGGCGTCTGCCTTGCGAACCAGTCCTTTGAGTCGCATCTCTTGGAGAGTTGGTCGTTCGCGTTGAATTTGAGGCAGAATGACCGTGAAGACTGTTCGAGCTTCCATACTTTCAATGGAGAGGGTTGCGGGACCCCTGTTGACTGCTGACTGTCGGCTTTGAGACGGACTTGGTGCTCGTGGAGACCCTTGGGGAAAGAGTTGGTCATATGAAGGAGGCGGGTTATACGGAGGAGGTGGGGCTTGATGACCAATTTGAGAGTAGTAAGACGGAGGAGTATCTACCTCTGTGAGATCTTCGAAAGGTTGAGGATCTCCCCTGGGTCCGGCTTGGAGAGGTCCTGAGAGTCTAGTCCAGCTGTTGAGCAGCAGTTGAGGCGGTCCAGGCCTTGCGGATCCATCTCGAGCGGCTCCAAAACGTCGCTGGTAAGGAAAAGGCGGAAATAGTCGGTTGCGAACCTCATCAGGAGCGTGGACGTCAATCTGATCCCGTGACTCGTTGGCCAAAGTTGGATGACAAATCTGTGATGTCATCATCAACATTACCAGAACGACAAAGCTACTACTACTCCGCATCATGAATCGCATTTTGGAAGTAGAAGAAACTTGAGGTAGTGGGCGACTTTGCCAAAAAGAAGAAGAAAAACTTTGAGTCTTGAACACAAAGTGAACAAAGTTGACCAGAAAGAAAGAAAAAATAGAAAATGAAACCAAAATGACAACTCACATTAGTCAAATACACGTGATTTGAAAGTTCACAAGTCGAATTCGAAATATATTATCTGAAGACAGAAATGGCGCCACACAAACGCAACTCTTCTTATGTCAAGTCAACTCAAAACAAACGTATACGAAACATTTGGCATCTGCAAATAAAATGAGGCGCATTTGCTTAAAAAAATAAGTTCTAAAAAAATGCAATCAAATAACAAAAGAAAAATGCTTTAATAATTGGATAATACATATGTCAATGCATAAATGCAGACTTTAAGAATATGCACAGAATAATGCTCAGAGTGCAACAATATTACGCTACAAGTGCTGGTTTGCGTTGTTCCGGTTGCGAATCTGTTCCAGATCGCCTAGTTGAGACTTTTCTTCAAAGTCACGATTTCTGAAAAGAATTGTAAAGTTGTAATCGATTCGATTAAGCCCCAAAATCAAACTTACCGAACCGGATAATAGCGCCCCAATCTCTGCACATTCACTCCCGAGCTTCGTTTACAAGTGAGCGCACTGATGCCCAAGTCTCTTTGACTTATCATGTTATATCTTCCGGTAATAATATTGGCCCGAACACTGCACCGGACAGGCTTGCGCCTTCCGCCATCCCTCACAATGTCCGACGCCTTAAAGCCAAACTTGTAGTTGCCAAGGCCTTCGAGCTTACGAGCCTTTTTGAGTCGGATTTCGAGAAGAGTTGGCCGTTCACGATGAATTTTGGTTATAATCAACGAGAAGATTTCTCGAGCATTACCGGATTGTGCATCGAATGGAGGCGGCGAATCCGGGCGGGGTACTGGGACTGGGACTGGTCTTTCTCGTGATCTTTGGCCGTTTAATGGTGGCACTGTTTGACTTGCGTAGAATAGTCTTCGAGGAAACTGTACCCGGTCATATGCGGGTGGAGGTGGCAGGTTGTCATCACCAGCACTGAGTGGATGTGCCGGTTGACCCAAGTTGGCACTTGCATAAGAGGGTGGAGGTCCGTCTGCCGAATAAAGTGGCGGAGGATCTTCCATTGAGAGATGTCCGAAATGTTCTGCAAGACGATCTTCTCTGGGTCCTGCTTGGGGTGGTCCTCCTGAAGGTCCGGCTGGAGGGCGAATCCAGTTCTGGTTCTGCACAGGAAAAATCCGGTTGCGAACCTGTTCCAGACCGTTCGGTTGAAACTCTTCCTCAAAGTTACGATTTCTGAAAAGATGTAAAGTTGTAATCAACCGTGATTAACCAAAAGCCAAACTTACCGAACCGGATAATACCGCTCCGACCTTACCCATCCCCGCATATTCCTTCTCGATAGTTCACAAGTGAGACCACTCGTCCTAAAGTCCCTTAGTCCAAGCCCGCTTCTGGTGGCTCGAACGCCGCACATGACAATCTTTCGTCTTCCACCTTCCCTCACAATGTCCGAAGCCTTAAACTCAAACTCAAAGTTGTTGGCGTCAGTTCTGCGAACCGCCCCTTTGAGTCGCATCTCTTGAAGAGTTGGCCGTTCGCGTTGAATTTGGGGCAGAATGGCCGTGAAGATGGCTCGAGCTTCCATACCCGCAATTTCTATGATCGTGCGACCGGCTTGATTGGATGCAAGTCGAGTCCGACTAGATGACTGTCGGCGTTGAGGTCGTGGAGGTCCGTTAGGAAAGATTTGGTCATATGCAGGTGGAGGCGGGAGAATGTCATCACCAGGATTGAGTGGATGTGGCGGTTGACCTTCGTTGGCACTTGCATAAGGAGGCGGAGGCCTTTGCCTTCCGTTTATCGAATAAAGTGGCGGCGGATCTACCATTGGGAAATCTTCGGAAGGTTCAGGAAGATCGTCCCTGTATCCGGGTTGGATAGGTCTAGCTAGACGAGGTTCATATTGAGGAGGTCTAGGTAGGCGTGGTGCAGCTTGAGGAGGCCAAGCTCCAGAAGGTCCATCTTGAGAAAGCCTAGATCCTGAGGGTCCAGCTTGAGACGGTCCAGCTCTTGAAGATCCAGCTCGAGCGGCTCCTGCACGACGCTGGTTGGCGTTGTGCCTGTTAGGAGAAGGCGGAAAAATCCTGTAGCGAACCTCATCCGGAGCGTGGTCGTCAATCAGATCCCGGGACTCGTTAGCCAAACTTGGATGACAAATCTGTGATGTCATCATCATCTCCAGAAACAGGATGATAACACGACTCCGCATCTTGAATCGCATTTCAGAAGAAGTACAAACTTGAAGTTGACTTTGCAAAAAGGATAACTTTGAGACTTGCACACAAAGTGAACAAAATGCCAGAAAGAGAAAATAGAAAATGAACCAAAATGACAACTCACTTTAGTCATATACAAAAAGTTCACAAGTTAAAGTCCAATTCGAAATTTATTTATGCGAATACGTTTGGGCAAAAAAGAAAAGAAAATCAAATAACAAAAGTAAAATGCTTTAATATAATTGAATAAATATATATGTCAATGCATAAATACAATGCAGACTTTAAGAATTATGCACAGAATAATGCGCAGAATAATGCACAGAATAATGCTCAAAGTGCAATATCTACTCCCCACAAGTGCACTGCATTTCGTAGACATTTGCAATATTTTTGTGCACTTGCACCGAACAAGGAATTCGGTTTACCACATTCTTTCGGTAGAAAGGACGCTTTTTCACCAAAACAGTGGCGGTGAGGGTAAACTTGTAATTCACCGAACGTGAAGATTCCTGTTTGAGGACATGTGGCGCTATGTCAATTTTACGAAACTCGGGATGTTGCTGCAGAAGTTGAGGCTTGACCCAGGCAAAAATGCGTCTCGCCTCGGCACTGAACTTGTGAATGTACGTTTTGCGCATTGGGTTTGATGCTGCAGGACGGGATCCGGTCGAGAGAGAAGAGGAAGATCGTGAAGGATTCTCGGATTGAGATGATCCAGGATAGAGACTTTCGTAGGAAGGAGGATTCGCAGGAATCACGTGCCCATAAGAAAGAGGATGGCGCTCATCGTTGGATGAAACAGATTGAACAGATCCTCTTCTCTGGATTCTCGGGGCAACTCGATTGTGGATCTTGTTAGGAGACGCTCGTTTTCCTCTCACAGCCGGATAGTATCGATTACTAGTGACCCATCCCTGCAGATTCCTTCTGGTCCGTTCACAGTTGAGCCCACTGATGACATAGTCCCGAATCCTGGGATTGTGGTTTGCCCGAACACTGCATCGGACAGACTTGCGCCGCCCACCGGGTCTCGTAATGTCCGTCGCCTTAAAGACAAACTCATAGTTGGGAGTGCCCTCAATCTTGCGACCCTGTTCCATTCGCATGTTCTGAAGAGTCGACCGTTCGCGTTGAATTTTGGGTGTAGTCAACTCGAAGATTCGGTAGAGCATATATCGAACACGGGCGTCACTGGATTGTGCATTGAAAGGAGCGGAGTTGGGTCTTGGGTTAAGAGTTTCGGGTCTTTGAGGTGGGGTACCTCGTCCTGGGATTCTTCGAGATGGTCCCACTGCTGCTTCTCGGGGAGACTCGTTAGAAAAGAGTTGGTCATATGAAGGAGGAGGTTGGAGTAAGTCAGCCAGATTGGGTGAATTTTGCGGTTGACCTAAAACGGCATTCGCATAGGAAGGCGGTGGCTCGTAAGGTGGCGGAAGGTCTTGTCTGGATCCTGTTTGGAAAGGTCCTCCTCCTGAAGATCCATCAGATCCAGGAAAACGATTCCTGTTCTGGTTGCGGTTGCGAACCTGTTCCAGATCGCCCAGTTGAGACTTTTCCTCAAAGTTACGATTTCTGTAAAAATGTAAAGTTGTAATCATTTGATGAAACCCCAAAACCAAACTTACCTAACCGGATAATACTGCTCCGGTCTCAGCCATGACTGCGGATTCCTTCTGGACCTTCGTTTACAAGCGAGCGCACTGATGGTAAATTCACTTGGAATTCTCCCAGAAATAATATAGGCCCGAACACTGCACCGGACAGTCTTGCGCCTTCCGCCTTCCCTCACAATGTCCGACGCCTTAAAGGTGAACTTATAGTTGCCAATGCCCGCGAGCTTACGAGCCTTTTTGAGTCGCATTTCGAGAAGAGTTGGCCGTTTGCGTTGGATTTTGGGTGTAATCACATAGAAGACTCGTCGAGCATCGAAGGACTGGGCATTGAATTGACCTGGCCGACTGGGGCGGCGTTGTTCCATTGTGACCCACGGATCACGCTCTGATCTTGGAACATTGGGTTTTGGGCTACGTTGCGTTTCGGGTCTTTGAGCTGGGGGTGTTTGAGCTCGTCCTCCCGGAATTCTTCGAGATGGTCCCGCTTCTGCTCGTGGAGGCCCGTTAGGAAAGAGTTGGTCATATGCAGGAGGAGGTGGGTCTTCTTGACCAATTAGAGAGGAGTAAGGCGGTGGAGTATCTTCCATTGTGAAATCTTCGAAAGTTTGAGGATCTTCTCTGGGTTCGGTTTGAGGAGGTCCAACTTGAGGAGGCCTAGCTCCAGAAGGTTCAGCTTGGAGAGGTCCAGCCCTTGAAGGTCCTGCTCGAGCGAGTCCTGAACGTCGCTGGTTCGCGTTGTGCTGGTCCTTACCAGGGGAAGGCTGAAATCCCCGATTACGAACCTCATCCGGAGCGCGGTCGTCAATCAGATCCCGTGACTCGTTAGCCAAACTTGAATGACAAATCTGTGATGTCACCATCATCACCAGCAGAATGACGAAGAAGCTACTTCTAGTCCGCATCTTGAATCGCATTTTGAAATTAGTGGAAACTTGAAGTAGTGCGCGACTTTGCAAAAAGAAGAAAACTTTGAGACTTGAACACAAAGTGAACAAAGTTGGCCAAAAAGAGAGAGAAAAATAGAAAATGAAGCTAAAACGACAACTCACACTAGTCATATACGAAAAGTATTGGTTCACGTTAAATCGAATTCGAAATATCCAGACATAAATGCCACAACAAACTCACAACTTTCCACCATTCACATATGACATTCTAAAAGTAGTCAAAACAGTATTTGGTACTAAATAATTCACTAATAAAACATTCTTATTATTAAAGAAAGTACATTCAGTGGTACAGATTTAACATGTTTAGCATTGAAAATATAAAAAATACAGACTTTGATATAGTAACATTACAATGTGTCACGTAACGTAATTAATTACTCAGTACGAAGAACTACCGCATGTTTGCGAATGTGTGCGAAATGATGATCCAAGTGTTGAGAAATTTTTTTCACGTATCATTGAATTCTGATGTTTGATGGTGAGTTGTTCTATATTGGGGAAAATTGATGCCATAATTCTACAAAATTGGTCAGCCTCAAATTCATCATAATTTGTTAGATAGATCGAAAGCTTTTGAACTGAATTCAAAGTTGCCAAGTTGGATCGAGTCTCGTCGAGAGTGGTCATATCGATCTTGAAATGCTCAAGTGATAGTTGAGACAACTTGGGCAGTCGAGAAATGTGCGCAAAAGTGTCTGCATTGAGGATCTAGTAATACAAATTAAAAATTGAAATTATTCAATAATTATTTCTACATACCATATTTTGTCCGAGAAATACGGAAAATCTCAAGAATGTAAGCGAAACAAACTTGTCACAAACAAATGACAAAACCTGTTTATCGCCTGTGTTCAAACTCAAGTGAGTTAGACTTTGAACCAAGTGAGCATTGAGTTTGGGCCAACGAGTGATGTTGCTGAGTGACAAATTCCAAGTCAGGCGCAAACTAGTGCAACTTGGGCCAAGATGAGGTAGAATTGCAAGAATATTTTCATCACTGATACCGCAGTGCTGCAATCTATCCAAGCTCAACAGCGGTACCATATCTGAAGACTTGGCCGCCCAAAAGTCCAGTCTTCTAAGACTGGTCAAATTGTTGATGATGAGATCAAACAATTCAGGGAGATAAAGTTTATCGTAAAATTTATAAAAGTGTTTAGATGATGGAAGTAGCAGAGTAACAATCGACGATGACCAGTGCTTGAGTAGGGCAAATAGATTCTTTCTAGTAGTATATCTGATGTCGAATTCTAAATTAAATACCAAATTTTCTATCTTAGGAAATAGTTGCACTAAAAGGGCACACAAATTGTCGGATAGTCGAGATACAAAATATGAATAAAATTCAATCTTAAAATCTTGGTTAATATGTTGTTGCAACTTCAAAACTGCACACCTCTTTCCAATGTCAACTAAACAATTGAATTGTTTAGATAAACTCTTCACTTCGTTCGTACTGTAACGTGCTGATCGAAACACCAACGTTCTCTTCTCCAGACAGATGGATTCGATCAAAAGTTTCCACCGTTGGCAAACGCTTCGAATCGCAATTTGAGGATTCGCTTCCAATTTGACCAAAATTGTACGCAATATTTCGTTGGGCATTATTTCATTGAACTTCTTCTTGGTTTGAATAGACATTTTTGAGTGGAGTAAGAAATGAATATGAAAGGAATGTATTCAAATAAGAAAGTCAGCGAAAAATCTTTGAGAAACACAAAAATAAAATATACAATTAAACGGAGGCAGGATGAGTTGAGAGAATTTCGTCGTTGTTGTTAGTATTTCAATTTGAAATAGGAAGAGGAAAGAGAGGTGATTTATGTTTACAGTGTAGACAGTTGTGGTAGTGGTAGAGGAATATAAGGTTAATTACAGGTAGGTAATACCTGTCAGGTATGTGTGTGTGTGGTAGGAAAAGCCTGCTCACAAAGTACGATACATAATAAATGACATATTCATAAATAGGATAGAATTAATAGGACATATAGAATCTGGAATCGCATTTGAAATCGATATTGCTTTGATAAATATATCACATAATGAAATGGACAAAATACTCACAATTGTCAGCAATTTTATCACGCTTGAATTCGGCAGAAAATTAATCTCCGACAAATTGATTTTCATATAAGTTCAAAAAGTTAGAAATATTGAAAAATTGAACCGAATTCGTAATTTCCCAAGTTGGATAGATTCATTCGAGTATATTCATTAAAAATGATCTGCATCTTTAGTATATGAAAAAAAAATTGTCATACAGATTTATTATTATGATTTTGTAGCAGCAGTACAATTGGTTAATGAAAAAAATACAAAATATGTTTCAAATGATAACATCAATTACAATCATTTGGGACTATCAAATATTTGCTCAAGTGGGTAAAATGATTCAAGTGATTAGTGATATCATTCCGAACCTGTGGATTGTCATATTTGACGGTGAGTTTGTCAAGATTTGGGAAAATGGATTTTAGAACATGACAAAATTGGACTACATCAAATTGGTTGTTTGCATTTTAAACTACAAAACCTGTCATTTAAAGAATTCGAATCGAATTCAAAGTTTGTAAGTCTGACCCAGCCAGAATTGTCAAATTGATCTTGAAAACACTAAATCGATAATTGAGACAGATGGGACAGTCGAGCGAGGTGTACAATTTTGTCTGCATTGAGATGCTATTGGGAATCAAATTTTAAATTTTAAAAAAAATTCATTGATTCAATAAAAAGAAATACTCTTACAGGACATTTAAAAGATTAATGTTCAACCTTTGAGTTTATTTATTACATAAAAATCGAAATTTCACAAACAGGCAGCCATTTTTAATTTTAGAAAATTCATTACTTTATTTCACTATTTTACTTATGCACACAAAAAGAGAACATTGATTTCATTTTTAGTTTCGCTTCTGACACTTACATTTCTCCACTTTTTAATGTGCAAGCCATAATTTCTCAATCCCACCACCGCCTCTTGTCATCATCCTCATCACGCCATGGTCAAGTTGTCCACCTGCTTAGCACTTCTGCTCTATTTCATCTGCTTGCAACCGGAAAACTCTTTCTGCTATTTGAAATGGTCTATTCAAATCGAACCCGATCGAAACCGCTTAGGCTTAACCTACAAGGGTAAAGTTAGTAAGATCACTCTGCGAGAGAGTTACTACACGACAACCCACCGAAGTGTTCGTCAGAAGCAAGTGCACTGTTATGGCCACAATTGTCACATGGCTCGAGTGGTCAAAGCCGTTTGTCGCAACATTCGATTCAATGGTAGAGCCATTACTTGTGTCTGTGACTTGGAAGTTGTATCCTTGAATCCGCAGTACCGCTGCAATGTTGGACAACACGAAGTCAACTGTGAATACGCTGGTCGCTATAATGAGTACATCGTGACTGGTTCGTGCAGTTTTCGGTACACCATCGATGCACACTCGTGCACCTCTTCCGGTGGCTCTTATGGTGGTCCTCCTTATCGTCCTCCCTATGGTCATCCTGATGGTCCTCCTGGTCCTGGTGGCCTTCCTGGTCTTCCTCCTGGTGGCCCTTCCGGTGGCAAAGAAGAAGACAAAGCTACTTCCTCTCTTACTCTCATACTGATCTCTTCACTGGTTATATTAGCAAGCATTCTTGTGGCGCTCATCGTGGCGATCACTTTGTGTCCTTCCAAGAGGAAAGTTCGAGCACCAAAGAAATTGCATCGCAACATTGGCCACCGTCATCGTGATGACCGTGATAGTTCCACCGTACCCGATAGCCTCTACTACTAGTAGTATTACGACAAACAAATAAAATGAGATTTACGATTGACATTCTGCGTGGAATGGCTTTGATTTTCTGCCACTTTAGTAATGAAACTTTTACACAAAAACTTTCAGTACAGACGATTGGAAATATTTTGATATTAGATATATCGTTAAATATAGAAAGAATATGACTTTGATATTAACATTAATATTGTGTGTCACATAATGAAATTAATCAGGGAGCATCCAATTTTTCCACAATTTTCATCAATCGATGAAATGCTCCAAGTGCAGAGCGAATTGTACAACATTTTCCTAAATACTCGAAGGTAAACTGCTGGACATTAGGAAAAATTGATGCCATAATTCGGCAGAATTGGTTACCCTGAATTTCATCTTCATTTCGTCCATTTTCAAGATAAATCGAAAGCTTTCGAACTGAATTCAAAGTTGTCAAGTTGGATCGAGTGTAGTCGAGAGTGGCCAAATCGATCTTGATATGCTCAAGCGATAGTTGAGACAGCTTGGACAGTCGTGCAAGGTGCGCAAAAGTGTCTGCATCGAGAATCTAAGTAATACAAATCATAAAAGTTGAAATTATTCAATAATGATCATTATAATTTCTGGCATACCATATCTTGTCCGTAATTTATACAAAATCTCAAAAATGTAAGCGAAACAAAATTGTCACAAACAAATGCCAAAACCTGTTTATCATCTGCGCTCAAACTCAAGTGAGTTAGATTTTGTACCAAGTGAGCATTGAGTTTGGGCCATTGAGTGATGCTGTTGAGTGATAAATTCCAAGTCAGGCGCAAACTAGTGCAACTAGGGCCAAGATGGGGCAGAATTGCAAGAATATTTTTATCACTGACACCGCAGTGTTGCAGCTGATCTAAGCTCAACAGCGGTACCATCTCTGAAGGCTTGGCCGCCCAAAAGTCCAGCCTTCTAAGACTGGTCATTGACTGCACTGCACAATTTGTTCTTACTGTAACCTTTTGGTCGAAACACCAGAGTTTTCTTCTCCAGACAGATGGATTCGATCAAAAGTTTCCACCGTTGGCAAACGCTTCTATTCGCAATTTGACAATTCGTTTCCAATTTGGCCAAAATTGTACGCAATATTTCATTGGGCATTATTTCATTGAACTTCTTCTTGGTTTGAATCGACATTTTCGAGTGGAATATGAGTGCAAAATAAGAATGTCAGCGAAAATTTTTTTGAGAAACACAAAAATATATTGATATGCAATCCAACGGAGGCAGGAGTGAGTTGAGAGAATTTCTCCTTTCTTGTTGTTAGTATTTCAATGTGAAATAGGAAGCGGAAAGAGGTGATTTATATGTTTACAGTGTGCATTTGCGTTAGGGAACAAATTGAGGTAGAGGTATAAATAGTTAATTACAATCAAAGGCTAGCAGTACAGGTTAGTAGGTAAGTAATACCTCTCATGTGTATGTGTTTGTGGTAGGAAAAAAATGCCACAATGTTCTCAAAGTTCACAAAGTATACTTTACATTATAATTCATGACACGAGGACACGAAGATGTCAACGTCTGTGTTGCTCTCAGCTACCTGAGCCAGATGAACTTCAATTCAACTGAATTTTGTTTGCGTGCTTCAGTAAATTAAACATTTCTCTACTTTTGTTGTCATTTTAATGATAATAAATATTTTAAAACAAAAAAATTATTCGAAAATTTTATATAAACACTGTAATAATGGCCATATTGCCTGCTTCAATGGTAAATTGTGCAACATTTTTCTTTGTAATTGTTGCGAAACGGTGCATATTTCAAATTGTGTTCAATTATCTAATGAATTTTCTTGTGTTGCATAATCATTTTAAATAAATTATTATTATATTCAGTTCAGATTGACATTTTGACAAATAAGAAATAAATGTTTGGTATGGCCATGGCAAGGTTTCATTAAGGGGAGACACGATGGAAATATGCTCAATTGTGAAAGATGGCATTTTGCCTGGGGTTATTTATCTTTTTTAGAGACACGTTTTGACCACATTTCTGGACCGATTTTGACAAACTTGAGCAAAAATTAAAGATAATTAAAAGAACTGAAAACTGAACAGGAGAGTTCGGCTTAATTTTAGAAATTTTTAAATTAGGGCGATTTAAATGCAAAAAATCCTAATTTTTGCTATATTTTTAATAATTTTGAAATTACAGAGCAAAAAACATCGAAATCAATCAGCTCACTTTTTAGTTCATTAAATTCTGTACAATTTAAACCCCTCGAATGCCATAAACGACAAAGATTTAGATTTAATACGTATCTTCAAAGAATTCAAATTGAAGTTTTAACTAAATTGAGAAAAGTGAACTGTAAGATTCGATCTGATTGAGATACAAATGTGCATATATTTTTAAATTTTTATTTTAAACCAATATCTTTAATTAAATTTGATTTTTTTCGTTTTAAATGCAAATTTGAATCAATAAGATAATTTTTAAAAGATAACAAAAATATCGTTATATTTAGTCAAAATTTCATCATGTCCTGCCTTAAGTTTCAGATAATATTATCGGGGCCAGAACATCAACACCAACAAAATTGTAGTTGATTTCCAAAGCAAAATACAACTCATTTCTACTCCAATTTGTACATAAATTAACCACAAAAGTACATAATGTAACCGGCGTATACCAACACAAACTAATGGATTGAGGATAAATGGTATAAATTAGTATAAAGTATCAATATTCGTCAATTATATACTAACATTCAATAATTTCTGTGACTTGAGTGCACCAAATGTTCCAACAGTGAGTTGCAGTTGTCGTTTTGTTCTGTGAATCTGCTCGTAGTGCGTCAGTGCTTTCCAGTGCTCACGCGTAAATTCATTATTTTGCCTATTGTTTCCATTTTGTCCACTACTGATTCGGGTCAAAATAAACGAAAAACAGGCCGCGGTACTGTTGATGTGTGCATTGACACGAGTCTGCAATAGAAAGCCCCAACTCGGTATTAGGGCTTGCATCATCACAATAAACACTAGTGCATTGTGGAACAGTGGAAGAAAGCTGTCAAAGTGTAGTGCGACACTGATGTACGCATTGGAGAATAGATTACAGATGATGTAGAGAAAAGTGCCCGGTGATAATAATCGAGCGTTGAAGTGCATCAGCCGGCCCGTGACTCGAGTGTGGTCAGATCTATAGATGGCCAACAGGCGGTAGAGGGCGCGGCGAGTGTGCGCATTTATGGTTCGATTGGTGGTAAGTTTGCGTCGCACATTGTTCCGTGATAATAAGGCATGAAGCCGCTGGTACTCTAGTATGGCGGTGATTAAAAACAAAAAACAGCAAACAGTGTAAAATATTGCACTTTTAAGCATAATGGCAATACAAATCATGTAAAGTGAAAATTGGATTGTCATGAGTAGATTTGTATATAAACCCAGTTTCGCTAGGGCCCAAATGGATGCGGTCAATACAATAGAATGGACAAGCAAAATTGCAAATTCAAACAGGCTACACAGAATTGCCAAACGAGCTTGATCATGGGCTGACAGGTGAGGATATCGGTCGAGTGGTTCGTTTTGTTTGAACTGTCCATTGACAATTGCGACTAGAATGCGAACGATTTGATTGTAGGTGCTTCGAATGAAATTTCGCTTAGGAAAGGTGAACACTAGGGCAGGATTTGCTTGAAAGAATTGATCACGATTCGCCACAATCAAACAGTGCAAGTCCGTCCAAATGGTGCACTCTTGTGTGTAGTAGACAATAAAGTGGAGTGCACTTGCAAAAAGTAAAATTGGAATTACGCCAAGGCAGATCATACGGTCGTACATGTGAACTCGCCCAACCAGCTCCACGAAGAACGAATCAAAGTAGTGTTGTAGTTGTCCAGTTTGAATTTGCTTCAAGTTGGCACTCAACAGAGCAAGCGCACCATTGTGAGTAACATGAAGAGGTAATAAACAAGCGAACAGAGCTCAGGTCGACCCAAGTTATAATGTCCTGTCTCAAAGTCCAACACCTTTCTCCTCACATCGCCATAATACGTTCGGGTGAGATAGAGTTGGGCAAACATTTTGTGTTTGTTGAAAAGTAATTTTTTGTTTTGTTTATTCTCAACAGCCACGAAACACAAAAGTTAAACACGTACTGAAATTATATAAAATTTAAAGAAAAATGTTCTATTATTTTACCTATTTTCAAATAATTGCTAATTTTGTTTGCGTGCTTGACATAATTAAGACAAGACACGATGAAATTTTGACAAAAATATGACATTGTTTTAGTATTTTAAAAATATTATTTAAAATTCTAATTTACATAGAATAATGAAAAGCCCTACTTTAGTTTTGGGAAATAATGAAAAATTTAAAGTTTACAAAATGACGCCCATTTATGTCTCACTCCGATCGAATCTTACAGTTTACTTTTCTCAATTTAGTTAAAACTTCAATTTGAATTTTTTTGAAAATTCGTATTAAATCTAAATCTTGGTCGATTCTGGCAAATGAGGGGCATAAATTGTAGAGAACTTAATGAACTAAAAAGTGAGCTGATTAGTTTGATGAATTTTACTTATATTTTTCAAAATTAGTAGAAATATTGCATAAAATTATTGAACTGACCAGTTACCGTCCGACAGTAAACACATCCACTTTACATAAAATTATTGAACTGACCAGTTATCAAAAATCAATTCTAAAATGCTTGAGAACTTTCATCAATTGAGAATTGAGTTGAGGAAGTACACAGACATTTAATCTTTGATTATATTACATAGAAATTGAATTTGTACAAACAGACAGCCATTTTTAATTTTAGAATTCATTTTATTTCACTATTTTACTTATGCACACAAAAGAGAACATTAATGAGTCTCATTTTCAGTTTTGCCTTTTTACACGTACACTTCTCCACTTTTTGATGTGCAAGCTATAATTTCTCAATCTCACCACCGCCTCTTGTCATCATCATCATCACGCCATGGTCAAGTTGTTCACCTGTTTGGCACTCCTGCTCTATCTCATCTATCTTCAACCGGAAAGCTCTTTCTGCTATTTGGAATGGTCGTTTCGAATCGGATCCGATCGGCAGCACCACTCAGGCTTAACCTACAAGGGCAACGTTAGTTGGATCACTATGCGAGAGGGTTACTACACGACAACCCGTCGAAGTGTCCGTCAGAAGCAAGTGCACTGTTATGGCCACAATTGTCATCTAGCCCGAGTGGTCAAAGCAGTTTGTCGCAACATTCGCTTCAATGGCCGAACCATTACCTGGGCCTGTGACTTGGAGATTGTATCCTCAAATCGGCAGCACAACTGTAAAGCTGGACAAAACGAAGTCAACTGTGAATACTCTGGTCGCAATGATGAATACATCGTGACTGGTTCGTGTAGTTTTCGGTACACCATCGATGCGCCATCGTGCACCTCTTCCTCTTCCGGAAGATCGATCGGTGTCGCTTTAGGTGAGGCTGGAGTTGCAATTTTAGATGGTTTTTTCGGAAAACGTGGCTCTTCCGGTGGTCCTCCTCCTGGCCCTCCTCCTGGCCCTCCTCCTGGACCTCCCTATGGCCATCCTGGTGGCCCTCCTTATGGCTCTCCTGGTCCCCCACCTGATCCCTCTCCTGGTGGCCCTTCCGGTGGTCAAGAAAAGGACAAAGATTCATCTCTTACCCTCATAATGACCCTTTCACTGATTATATTAGCAAGCATTCTTGTGGCGCTCATCGTGGCGATAATTTTGGGTCCTTCCAAGCGAAAAGTTCGAGCACCAAAAAGATTGCAACATCGGAACATCGGTGGCCACGGTCGTCATCGAAATGATCGTGATAGTTCCACTACAGAATACGATGGCTCTACTACTTCTAGTTTGACAAGTGATTGAGTAACTCTACAAGCAAATAAAATGAGATTTACGATTGATATTGACTTGTGGAATTGCTTTGCGCCATTTGTACCACTTTAGCAATGAAACTTTTACACAAAAACTGGTTCTTAACTTTGTTACATTTTTGAAAAATTGTCATACAGATTTATTATGATAAGATTATCCACAGTGCTACATTAATTTGCTATATTTTGTAAAGTAAATGCAAAACATTTCAAACATCCCCAGGCCACACAATCTGATGCTTGCGTAAATTACCAAAATAATCCAAATTCTGCACAATTTCACCACGAACGTGTCCATCCCAATGTTTAACGACGAGTTGCTCGACATTAGGCAAAATAAACGACAAAACTTTACAAAATTGGTCTCCTCGTATTGGGCTACCATTTTCATGAGTCAACGAAAGCGAAAGCGTTTGAACCGATTTCAAAGTTATGGATTTCAAGTTGGAAAGATTTGCCATCGATTGCAAATCAATTTTGACACACTCAATCGTGAGTTGGGATAGTTGTGATAGTCGAGAAAGTTGTGCAATCATGTTTAAATCTAAAATCTAAATGCATTAAAAAAATTAAAAAATCGATTATTTAATAATAATTTAGATATACCATTTTTAATCCCTTATAAGGAGGATTGATGTACAGGCGCAAAAATTCAATCGAAACAAAGTTTGCACAAATAAATGAGATTACTTCTGGTTTCGCTAATCGCAAACTCAAGTGCGTGAGACTTTTCACAAAATGGCACGGCCAACGAGTAATGTTTTCGAGTCGTACCGCATACAAACCTCGCAAGTTCAAACTTGTACAATTAGGCCCCAAATGAGGCACAATCTCGAGTATGTCCTCATCACTTGTGCAACAGTGTTCCAGTCCATTCAAGGCCAATTGACGTTCAGTCTTAGGAAGATCAAATCGAGACAAATCAAGTCTTTTAAGGTTGGTCAATTTGGTTGTGATGAGATCAGCCAATGATGCTCGTTTAACTCTCGTGTATTTCGTTGTGTACGGCAAACATAAAGTAACGATTGACGATGACCAATTCTTCAGTAAAGCGAACAGATTCCTTGTAGTTTCACTGGTCCGATCAAGAGATATGTTGAAAATCAAATGCTCAATCCTGGGGAAAAGTTTGACTAAAAGAGCGACGAAATTTTTGGATAGTGCGCATACTAAATTGGGAAAATTTTCATATGGAAATTGTTTAAACTGTACTCTCATTTGCAAAACTGCGCAATTTTTGTTAATGTCAAGCGATCCATTGAATTGTTCAAATAAATCAGAAATTTTAGTACGACAGTGCTTCGATTGCAACACCAATGATCTCTTCTTTTGTGAAATGTTCTCGATCATCAGCTTCCAATGACGACAAACGCCTCGAATTCTTATTTGAGGGGTTGTTTCTAATTTAGCTAAAATTATACGCAAAATTTCGTTTGGCATTTCGGTGATTTTCTTTTTCGGTTTCGACATTTTTGTTTTATTTTAACAAAACAAACAAAAAATAGCAAATAAAGACGAGAACAAAAAATCTTTGAGAAACACAGCAAAATCACTTAAAATTACACATTAAAATACAATAAATGATGATTTGAGTTGAGAATTTCGCTTGTTGTTAGTATTTTTTCAGTATAAAAGGAAGAGGAAACAGTGATTTGTCTGTCCTTGCAATGCGTTCGTGGTATAGTGGACAGAGGGTAGAGGTCAACTACGATAACTAACAGTAGATATGAATCATACGACCTTTAACATTTATGACCTTTAACATTTGAACTTATTTACATAGAAATATTTTGTTGTACAAATTTATGAGATTTATTAAAAAGAGGAATCAATTACATATTTGCGCAAATGGACAAAATGATTCGAGTTCTCAGAAATTGCGTCACGAATCCATGGATTCCAATGTTGGAATTTGAATTGTTGAAGATAGGGCAAAATAAATGCCAAACTCTTACAGAATTGTTTTCCATCAAATTGAACCCAAATGTCTCGAAAATTGGCTCGATAATTGTACATTGAAAAAGCTTTAATTGTATTCAATTTCACCAAGTCGAATTGAGTGCCAAAAGTTGTCAAATTGATTTTGAAATAATCAATTGTTAGTTGAGATAAGTTGGATAGAGGAACAAGATGGACAAATGTGCTTGCATTTAAAATCTAATCAAATCAAAATCAAAATTAAAGTCAATAATTTTTCAATAATATCATAATATTTACCATTTTATCGCTCAAGTAAACGCTCAAATATGTAAGCAAAACAAAATTTTCACCAACAAATTTCAAAATCTGCTCATTCTCAACGTACAATCTCAAATGAATGACATTTTTCAATAATCGAGCATTGTATTCGAGCAATAGAGGAATGTTTTTGAGTGAATCTGAAACATACAAACTGGTACAACTAGTTCCAAGATGAGACAGTAATCTATGACTTTCATTAACAAAACAATGCTCTAATCGAACTAAAGTTGGCTTGAATGTTTCTAAATCGTAAAACTCATAATACGGGAAAACAAGTCTGGTAAGACTGGTCAATTCGTTGATGTGATTTGTTAATTTAATGCGATGAGATATGGGAAAGTTGTACGATGGTGGTAAGTGTAGAGTAGTGATAGTTGTGGACCAGTGTTTGAGTAAAATGAACAGATTCTCTGTAGAACCAATGTTGCATTCGAAAGATGAATGCAACGCTAGAATTTCAACTTTAGGAAAAAGTTTCACTAAAAGAATGCAAAAATCTCGAGATAGAAAATCATTCCAAATGTTTTCAAACCAAACTTGTTTTACAGAATATTTTGCGCCGAAAATCGCACAATTCTTGCCGCCAACATTAACTAAACAATTGAATTGTTCAGTTAAATTAGGCGTACGAGCATTTACAAATTTTGGTTCAATCACGATTGATCTCTTCTTTTGACAAGTGAATTCAATCATAAATTGCCATCGTCTGCATACGCGTCGAATTACAATCAATTTGGACACTTTCAATTTCGCTAAAATTGTTAGCAACATTTCGTTTGGCATCTCATTGATGATCTTCTTCGTTTGAATTGACATTTTCAGGAAAAATGTGAGTTCAAGTAATCTTTAAGAAACAAAGTTTTAAAATGCAACCAAACACAATGTTTTTAGTATTCCAAATGAAAACATGAAAATAGGAAAAGGAAATAGAAGTGATTTATGTTTACGGTGCGTAATTGTGCTAGTGAATAAGGGGTAGAGGTTAAAGGTGAAAGGTTAATTACAATCATTGCTATAATATGTATTGTATGACAAGTGATTGAGTCTCTCTACAAGCAAATAAAATAAGATTTACGATTGACAATTTCTTGAAATTTGCGCCATTTTTTTGCAACTTTAGTAATGAAACCGATTGAAAAAACTTTTGATAACTTATGAAAATGGTTCTTAACTTTAATACATTTTTGAAAAATTGTCATACAGATTTATCATGAATATCCACAGTAGTGTACATTAATTTGCTATATTTTAGTAATATAAATACAACATACAGCAGCATTTCAAACATCCCCAAGCCACACAATCTGATGTTTACTCAAATTACCAAAATAACCCAAATTCTGTACAATTTCACCCTGAACGTATCCATCCCAATGTTTAATGGTGAGTTGCTCGACATTAGGCAAAATGAATGACAAAACTCTACAGAATTGATCTCCTCGAATTGGATTATCACTTTCACGAGTGAGTGAAAGCGAAAGCTTTTGTACAGATTTCAAAGTTGAAGTTTCAAAGTTGGTTTGAGTTGCTATCGATTGCAAATCAATTTTGACACATTCAATTGATAGTTGGGAGAGTTTGAACAGTCGAGCTAATTGTGCAATCATGTTTGCATCTAAAATCTAAATTCATAATAAAAATTAAAAAATTAAATTTGATTAATTCATAATGTTATACCATTTTTGATCCAAAACAAGGAGGATTGATATAAAGACGCAAAAATGCAATCGAAACAAAGTTTGCACAAAGAAAAAAAGCGCATTCTGTTTGGCAATTCGCAAGCTCAAATGAGTCAAACTTTTCACAAAAAGACTAGGAAATGTTTCTGAGTTTTGAAACCTCGCAAGTTCAAACTTGTACAATTTGTCCCTAAATGAGGCACAATCTCAAGGATATCTTCATCGCTTGTACAACAGTGTTCCAATCTATTTAAAGTCAATTGACGATCCATTTTAGGCAAATCAAATCGAGACAAATCAAGTTTTTTAAGATTTGTTAATTAGCTGGTGATGAGATCACACAAAGACGCTCGTTTAGTTCTGGTGTATTTGGTTGTGTAAACACAAAGTAACAATTGAGCATGACCAGTGTTTGAGTAAAGTGGACAGATTCTTTGTAGTGTCACTGATTCGATCGAGAGAAATGTTGAAAATCAAATTTTCAATCCGAGGAAATAGTTTGACTAAAAGAGTGGCAAAATCTTTGGATAGTGCAAGTACCAAAATTGGATAAGTTTCATACAGAAACTGTTTGAATCGTACTCTCATTTGCAAAACTGCACAATTTTTTCCAATGTTAATCGATCCATTGAATTGTTCAGATAAATCAGAAATTTTAGTACGACAGTGCTTCGATTGAATCACCAAAGATCTTTTTTCTTGAGAAATGTTCTTGATCATCAATTTCCAAAGGCGACAAACTGCCCGAATTCTTATTTGAGGGGTTGTTTCTAATTTTTGCTAAATCATAGAGGATCCATCGAATACACTTGTCCTTCCGGTCAAATGACCTTTGGCCAATAAAATTACGTTTGGCAATCTCAAATTTACCCTACCCCCAGAAGAATCCACTCTGAAACATTTTTGGGATAGTCGTCCGGTCGGGAGTAGGTCATCTTCCCAAAAAATCATCCAATTTGGACCAGTGATTCAAAAGTTATACCGATAATAGAGGCCGCACTCAAAGGGTTAAGTTAATAATTAACCAAACAAAAAAATAGCAAACAAAGACGAGAACCAAAAATCTTTGAGAAACACAGCAAAATTACTTAGAATCACACATTAAAATACAATAAATGATGATTTGAGTTGAGAATTTCGCCTGTTGTTAGTATTTTCAGTGAGAAAGGAAGAGGAAACAGTGATTTGTCTGTCTTTACAATGTGTTTGTGATGGTGGCCAGAGGGTAGAGGTCAAAGGTAAACGACGATAACTACAATGTAGCAGTAGATATGTCATATGTCTGATATGATATGACATTTGAACTTATTTACATAGAAGTATTCTTGCATAAATTTATGAGATTTATCAATAAGAGGAATCAATTATATATTTGCATAAGTGTACAAAATGATTCATGTAAAACGATTTTTCCAAATATTACGATACAGATTTAGTGTGATTGGTATTACAGAAAAACAAAAAGTTGTACTTTAATTATGAAACAAGTGACGATCAAATGTTTGCGTGCAAGTTGACGAATTAATCCAAATTTCCATTGATTCATTCACAAATCTTTTTAATCGCATTTTACGATGGACACTTGGGAAAATAGCTGACAGAACTCGACAAAATAGATCTTGGTCAATATGTTCGCCTTCATACAAAACATCAAAATGAGACATTGAAAGATGTCGAACTGAATCTAGACTTCGGGATGGCAAGTTTGATTGAGTGGACAGAGTGGCTAAATCAAACTTGAAATCATGAATCGACAATTGAGACAGTTTGGACAGTCGAGCAAGGTGGCAAATCGTTTCTGTATTGAAAGTCTATAAATAAATAAATCAAATTGTTAATTAAATAAACAATTAAAGTATTCGGTGATCTTACCAGTCGATACCTAAAATAAATATTCAACATTTTAAGTTCAGAAAAATTGGAACAGATGTATGACAAAAGTTGATGATGATCATGAGTACGCAAACTCAAATGTGTGAGATTTCTGACTAAATTTGCGTTGAGTTTGGGCAATTCACTAATGCTAGCAAGCGATAAAATTTCATTAAAATATAAACTGATGCAGCTGGGGCCAAGAAGTGGCACAATTTTAAGCGCATCGAATCTACTATTCAGTGAACAGTGTTCCAATTGGAATAAAGTTGCCTCAAAAGCCGCAAAACTACTACTCGGCAAATGAAATCGTTTAAGAGCGGTCAACTTGCTGATGTGATCATTTAATACAGCAATATTTGCTTTACTAAAGTACCAATATGGCAGGGCTAATGTGACAATATTGCGCGACCAGTGATCGATTAAAGTACAAATATTTTGAGTAGCAGGATTGGATTTGAAATTTGTATGAAAAATTAGATTTTCAATTCGAGGGAATAGTTTTGTTAGAAGGTTGGTTAAATGTTTGAAAACATTTGAGTTCACTTGCAGAGCAGCACAGTTCTCTCTGTGAAAATGAACCAAGAAATTGAAATGTTCGCAAATATTTCGAGCAGCAGTTTTGGTCCAAATCAAAACTAACGATCTCTTCTGGTGACAAATGTCTTCGATTATGTCCTGCCATCGTCTGCATACAGTTCGAATAGCAATCAAATTGTTTGTCGTCAATTTGTCTAAAACAGATCGCAATATTTCGTTAGGAAAAGAGTTTAAAATCGTCTTTACTTTCTTGATCACGTTGTTCTGGTCGAGCAACAAGTTCGCAAGTTGATCTTCCATTTTGAGTTCAAATAGCAAATCAGGACGACAAAACACAAAAATATAAAACCCACAACTCAAAAAGATAAGTTGTGAGTTTTTTGGCTGGTTTCAATATGAAAAAAATAGGAAAGGGAAATTTGATTATTTCTACTTACAATGCGCGTTTGTGGTATAGTGAACAAGTGGTAGAAGTAAAAGGTCATAGGTCAAAAGATACGATTACGATTGCTACTACTACATAAGAGGACTAGCTGTAAGTATCAAAAGAAAACTTTAATCTTTGACCTTATGGAACATATATTTTGTTGTCACATGTTACCTCTGCAGATTGTAATAATCAGGAGAAACAATCGGTGTGTTTTCACAAGTAAACAAAATGATACAAGTTCTGTGCAATTTCGCCACAATTCTGTGGTTTCCAACTGTACGATGGTAAGTTTTTTTTTGCATTTGGGCAAATAGATGACACAACTCTACAGAATTTTTCTCCATGAATTTGATTGCATTTGCGCATGTGTGTGATTTGAATTGTGGAGGAGGGTAACGACATCTGTGGAGAACTAGTGTAATGTTTTGCAAGGCTGTCACAAAAATGTTACATTAGTAATGCACAATCTCAAATGTGTTGAAGTTGTGTTATAAATGTGAAAGGTAGTAGGTCAACGGTTACGATCGTAAATCAACAAATCAGTACAACAAAAGAATTATCTTAAAATCAGACTTTATTTAAAAATCTCTAATAGTACAAATGTTTCAATTTACAATTTGGAAATATACAAATGGAATCAATATCAATCAAACACAATAAAAAATCAGCTAAATTCTCATTCAATCTTTAACCATCTCGTTCCATCATCATCCTAACTTGAGCATCGAACGAATCCCGTTCGAGCACTCCCTCCAAGTCTACCTTACTGTACGACTCGAGTTCATCGTTTGCATCAAACATTTCACGCACTCGCCCACCAAAACTGCGCTCAATCATGCCCACAAACATGTACCGCTGAAACATTGGAAACAAAGCTTTAATTGTATTAAATTTCACCAAGTCGAATTGAGTGCCAAAAGTTGTCAAATCAATTTTGAAATAATCAATTGTTAGTTGAGATAGGTTGGACAGTGGAACAAGATGAACAAATGTGCTTGCACTCAAAGTCTACTAAAAAAATCAAAATTAAAGTCAACAATTTTTTCAATAATATCATAATATTTACCATTTGATGGCTCAAGTAAACGCTCAAATATGTAAGCGAACTAAAATTTTCTCCAACAAATTTCAAAATCTGTTTATTTTGAATGTACAATCTCAAATGGGTTTTACTTTTCACTAATTGAGCATTGTATTCGGGCAATAAATAAATGTTTTTGATTGAATCTGAAACATACAAACTGGTACAACTACTAGATCCAAGATGAGACAGTAATCTAAGACATTCATTAACAAAACAATGCTCTAGTCGAGCAATAGTTGGCTTGAATATTTCTAAATTGTAAAACTCGTGATAAGGAAAAACAAGTCTGGTAAGACTGGTCAATTCGTTGATGTGATTTGTTAATTTAATGAGATGAGATACGGGAAAGTTGTACGATGGTGGTAAATGTAGAGTAGTGATGGTTGTCAAATAGTTTTTGAGTAAAATGAACAGATTCTCTGTAGAACCAATGTTGCATTCGAAAGATGGATGCAACGCTAGAATTTCAACTTTAGGAAAAAATTTTACTAAAATCAACCTCCCTCAACTCGACCTATGTGATGTATATTAAACAGAACGCTGCCCGGGACTTTACCATCTGGTTGCACGCGGCCAAGTGTTTCAAGATTTGGAACCTAGATGCACGGGGCTTAAATATTCACAAACACAAACACGTCATTTATGAATGCACCAAACACAGAAAATCACGTGACGATCACTGCGATGGTTGCACGACCAACACCTGTAATACCCTTGTTCTTGTTATTATTCGTTTTCTTATTTGAATTGATGAACAACGAAAAATATTATTATGATTATTGACAAAATAAAAATGATTTATATATTTAAAAGTTTTAATGTTAAAAAAGAAGAGAAACAAATGACATTATAAAAATAATAAATTCAATTATTACTTATTACTTTTTAAATTTGTTCTAATTGTGCTCACTACTAATAGTGTCATTCTCTACCCACCAAGTCTCTGTGCCACTGATTGTTTGAATTGTGAATTTCGTTCAAACGAGTGACACTTGACTGCTCTAGAGAAGGCAATACGCGTTGAGCTAATGTTTCGACTTGCAGATTGTGAGACTGTTCTGATGAAATGTACGTTCCATTGCTCAAGGTTTTGTTTTTGCCTGCAATCAGGCCCACGAGTAGTTGACCCATGAGAAGATTGGCTTGAACGTCAACCGAGTTGAGTGATTGGGTCAAGTTGGTGGTGGTGTTGGTGGAATTGTGCTGATTTGCGTGCTCAAATTGGGCAGCACCAATAAGAGTAGTGCCTGGTGGAAGTGTTTCTGCACTACTACTAATGTTGCTGCCACCAAAATAGTTGGACACTGTTTCATTGAGTTGAGAGTTGTACAAAAAGTGGAGCTGTGTATTCAGTATTGGCTCGGTTTGGTCCACCATCTTCTGATTTATTAATCAAATTTGAAACTTTCAGTTGCGATAAATTTTTGCTACATTGTACTTGTTGTGTCAGGACCATCGAATTGTTGTACTTCTGCTCATCCTGTTCAGGCACATTAGCTTGGGCACTAGCACTAGTGTCATTATCTACATATTCGTTGTAGTATTTATCCAATTGTAAATCATCATTAAGTGCCACTTGACTTTTGATATATTTGCCCGATCCTACAAGTTCGAGGTAAAGTTTATCTTTGTATTCGGTCAATTGATCGAAAGAAACTGTTTGATTGATCATTTTGAGCAGCGTCACCTGCCACATTGCGTACGGACTCAGGGCGAGAGTGCCTTTCTGAATTTCGTCAAAGACTCCGCTACTCTCAATTGAATCGCTTGTTTTCACTAACGAATACTCAATCTTCAGTGGCTCATGGCTGAGCACATAGTACTTGCCACCGTAACGATAGTACGAATTGCCCATGTGAACGGCACTGATTTTGAATTTGCCCAGTATTGTGTCAATCTCCGGTTGAAGTGTGACATTTTTGGTTTTAAAATTGAGCCGTGCATTGAGCAGTTGAATGACGTCCTTGTCTGGTTCACTGTGTTGAATGTTAGCTCTCAGGACCACTGACTCGCCTGCTAGTAGTCTGGTGAATCTGTTTTCATGTTCGGCATTTGACCACACGTAGAAGGGCGCTCGAATGCACGGATTTGCACTGTCAAACATTGCCTTGTGGGAATATTCGTCAACTTTGTGAATATTTGTTCTATTTTCTATTTTATCTAATGTACTATTGGCATTTGTTATCCAATCTTCAATGTCGTATTCATTGAAGTTGAGTTTAGATGACAGTTTTAGTGTCTCCAAGTAAATGTGTGCGTACGGAAATACTTTTCGTTTGAGTGAATTGACCGCCGATTGGTACTGTTGGAGCACCACATTCGATCGAATCATTATATCAAGCTTTCGGGCTGCTTGTGAAAGTTTTTCATCAACAAATTCGATACTATTCGCTGCCGGTGAATTGATGTTTGCCATATAGTTGGCCAATTCTTGTTGCTGTTGAAAGCTTTGAATGCGATCGTAGATTTTGATCAACATGCTCGCGGCTTCGTCCAACATTTCAATACAACTCGACAAATCATTCTCCACTTTCGCGTCCTTGATCAACTTTCGTATGCTTATCTTGACATATCTGAGCATACTTTGAGCTTGCCACTGGGCGACATCAATTGCCATCTGAGATTTGCCGTCTACTTTGCTTTGCATTTCACCGAGATCATTTCTTAGCTTTTGTAAATTTGTTGAAATAATTTTAAAAATTTCCAACTTGAACAGATCGAGTTTATGCAGTCTATTTTCAGTTTCATGTTGAAGAGTGTCATCAGTTGCTTCTAGTTTTGTAGCATTATTACGAAATTTCTTATAGATCTCAAGTGCGACACTGCTCTTTTGTGATATTTTGTTTGCCAACTTTATGGCTTTCACTGAAGCATCCGAAATGTTTTGGTCGTTTTCTTTCTTCTTCATCTTTAGCTCCTTTTCTGTTGTGTCCAATTGTTGTTTCAATTCTCTTTCAATCTCAATTACCAACTCAACTCGACCTGGATCGACCGAAAGTGGTGAATCCTCTTTTGCTAATTTCTCCTTAATTGACTCGAAATTTTTCACAATGTCATTAAATTCTGGAAACGGTGTCAATTCTCTTAGGATTAAATCCAATTTGGCCTGTAATTCTTTAACGTTTTTGTCGATGAATGCTTTTAAATCTGTTTGCAAAAGTTTGATGTCCTCTTTGATTTGGGCCGGTAATGTGAATTCTTTTGGATCTCCGAGTAGAAAGCCTTCGGCCAGTGAGTTGGCCCCTCCAACAACTATAGTGCCAATAGCCATAGTTTGTGGCCCAAGAAAATTTATTGTTAATTTACTGAACATTTTAATTGTGCTAAAAATTCCACTCAAGTACAGTTGATTCTGTAATTGTTCTCGCTTCTTGGCCAACTCTTTCTTGTTTGTTTCAGCTTCCTTCATTAGTTCTCCAATTTCTTCAATTAGCAATTCAATCTGTTGGTCAATTGTGGTGCTAAATTTGTCAAATTGGGGAATGACCTGTGCCTCAATGAACTGCTTGGCCATCTTAATCTGTTGATCGACATTTTGTTGGTAGTATTTCTGTCGTTGCGCAATTTCATCTTCGTCGTTTTGTTGGGGTAGATTGTCGAGATTGTTTGTCACGTTTGTCTGTGACATATTCAGATAACCATTCATTTTGACGATCATGTCTGTCTCTGCACCCGATTTCAAGTTGTAAAGCTTACCCAGCGTTGCCGTGTACAAATAGTTTAACATTTTTCTGTATTGATCTGACTTTTCCGTTGGCTTGGGAAATTTAGCATATTTTCCGATTCTTTCAAGGAGTGATTGATATAACGGAATTAGATCTTTTCTATTATTGAAGTTCTGAAACTGCATCTCCATGCTCTCAAGTTCGTCCGCTAGTGCTAGTGTATTATATGAATCGTTCACACGTCCATTCTTCTCAAGTTGTTCAATGAATTCCACAATCGTATGTCGCGTGAAACGTTTGGTTGCATTATTTAATTTTCTTCTAAGATAAATTTTGTAAAGCATAATTATGCCAAATCGATTCACATAGAGGACAGGATCGACTGGAGAAATGATGCCTTGCTTATTAGCACCGGCCAAACCGTTTTCCCCTCGTGGTCCACTTGAGTTATTTTCTTGGATTTTTGAATCAGGAAGAATAGTAGAGCATACACTAAAAGTACAAGATTTTCTGCGTTGAGCAAACAAATTGTGGCCACCTTTACCGCCATTTCCACAAATGCCTCCACGTCCATCGCTCTGTGTTGTTATAAATTTTGGTAAGCCATTTCCATCCAAATTTACTACTAAACTCTCACCAGCAAATCCTCCAATGGCGTTAATTAGTAAGTGAGTTTCTATTTCATTAACAAATTGATTGCCAATTCCAAAAAAGCACCCAGCAGCACCTCCCGGAAAGCCAGGTAAACCGTTTAAATTAAACATGGTTGTGTCAATAACTTCCCATCTAGGTGCCAAAATTGAAATCTCCAACATATCGCCCTCCGCATTCAGATCATTATCAATAAAAACTGCATATGTAGCAAAGATTGTTATCGACATTAATCCATCGCCACTCTTGGCACAATCTGGAAAATGTTTCAGTCTATTCTTAGCTTTAAGTTCAACAAGATCGCTAATTTTGACGTAGTCTCCAGTGATCACTATATTTCTGGGATCGTCAAGACAATGATGCTTGAATTGGTCGTGTTTCAATGTCAACTCCAGAACTTGATTCAACTCTTGCAGTTGCCACTCGCTAATTTGTACATCTTGCATTTTAGAATAACCCGAAATGTCGTATTCACGTAGTTTGGAATAAAATTTTTTAAAATTCAAATTAGTAATATGTATGCCATCTTGTATTATACTATCGCCATAATTCCAATTGTCCAAATTTGCCACATTGAATTGGCTAGTATCGCGTTGAAATTGATATTCTCCAAGTTTGGAATAGAGACCATTCAAGAATCTGTACCAGTTTGATAAGTCAACGATTGGTTTGAGGTTTTTAAATGGAGCAATCCAGTCAAGTGACCAAGTGTTTAGAGGATCGTTACTTATAGCTTGTAAATAATTCAAATATTTGGCTCGGGTAAAGATGCTCAATATGTTGCTTTTGATCTTATTGCTCTCCACACCGAGCAATCCAACATTCTTGCTGATTAAGGTGGCCAATTGTTCGGCGTCGTTCGCCTTGTCCAACTCGAGTGTCATATTTTCTATGATCGAGTAAATATGGTCGAGTATGTCAGGCAAAATATGAATATCTAATTGTTTAATTTGGCTTAGCTTGATTTCAAAAAGTTGGTTTGAAATGCCAGTGGCAGTAGATTTGACAGCATTAGCCACCTTTTTGGCCACTTGATTGACATCAAGTTGGATGCTTTTCTTTGAAATAGAGAAATTATAAGCAAGATTTTTAAACAAGATTTCCCATGGTTTAGTTTCAAGGGTCGAATCGCTCACAGTTTGAAGAAACTCAAAGTAACTAGCTTGGATTTTCATGTTCCGTATTGTCTTTAGGTAAGTGTCAATCTCCATTGAAGTGAGAGTGCTGTTGAGTTTTTGAGTAAGCACTTTGATTGTGGGCTTGCTGGTCACGTCACGCATCAAGTCCAACACAGATCGAGTGTAAGTATTTAGCTTGTCAGAGAAGGCTCTTGCTTCAGCCTCATTTGCTTGGACATTTTCAGTGGCTATTCCTAAAGAGTCGATCTTAACACGCAACTCCCCAATGAATGACTCGTGATGTGCGCTCACTCCTTGAACAATTTCCTTCACATCCTTCCACACTTTGTCGTTGATTAGTTTCACCAAGCCGTTGATTGCATTTTTTGAAGTAGCCGAAATGGTGTAGCCAAAGTCATTTACGTCACTTGGAGTGAATTTAAGTTTCTCAACAATTTTGGCGATTACTTTTTTGCCATTTTGCAAAAGTGGAATCTCACTCACTGGACCTTCTCTGTCTGGTCTACGGAAAAGTCCAATCCTTGAAGAGCCTTGTCCATCAACCTGCAGCAAGACATCAATCAACTTGATGTTCCTGGTGTTGTCTTTGTTGGGCTCGTTTTGCCATTCCTCTTTGATTTTGTTCATAAAATTCGAAATAGATTTAATCAGATTTTCGTCCGTTACATCGATGCGGTCCACCTTGGTCACCACAATAGCAACGCTACCACGATACTTGTCGACATCTTTGATGAGGTCTGTTGAATGTTCGAGCAATTGGCGAAATTCGTGTCTACTTCCTGCGATTTTAACAGAATTGAAGTTGACAACAAGAACCAGCTTAACACTTTTGGCATGTTCAGCCACCTTTTTGATGAAATAGGTGCCCGCAATGTCATTGCTAGCACTTCGAGTGTCATCGAATCCGGGACAATCGTAGTAAGCGGTGTTGGTCTTTGCGTCCACGACCAATTCCGGAAAGATGGTCATTGACTTGGTGGTTTCATTGCCAATTCGGTTTTCGTCCTCAATGATATAATCAATGTCAACCAGTTTCGAAATCAACTTCGAATCATCGCCTGCAAGCCATTGCACAAAGGTCGACTTGCCAGCACCGGTAATGCCCAGTACCAAAACCAAATCCCTGTACTGATCTTTTAAATCGATTTTGAGTTCGCCATCCTTTAAAAGTTCATTAGTTTTGCGAATCTCCTCTTCAATTGAACTTGAGTCAAAATTATTGTTGAATGATTGCGCCATGATTCTGTAAAGTTCTTGTTAGTTAAGTCTAGAGAGCTTGAGTGGCAAAGATTAAAGAAATTGTGATTTTTTGATTAGATCGGTTGAAAAATAGCGAAATGTTGAGTAATATTATGAAACTAGCCGAGATGCTTAAAAAGGGATTGCCAAAACTGACTTTAGTTGGAAGTAGAGGTCAGGAATATGACGGTTGAAGGTGAATATTAGATTGACCTTAGATAGAGAAATGTTATCAGTTAGATTGAGTTGAAAAGAATGTGTGAATTAACAATATTACCGATGGATTGGGTCGATTTGTTTGGTTTTGTGTGTAGAAGTCAGGAAGGTGAGGGTTGAAGGTGAATATTAGATTGACCTAATATTGAGAAATGTTATCAGTTAGAGATGAGTTGAAAAGAATGTGTGAATAAACAATATTACCGATGGATTGGGTCGATTTGTTTGGTTTTGTGTGTAGAAGTCAGGAAGGTGAGGGTTGAAGGTGAATATTAGATTGACCTAATATTGAGAAATGTTATCAGTTAGAGATGAGTTGAAAAGAATGTGTGAATAAACAATATTACCGATGGATTGGGTCGATTTGTTTGGTTTTGTGTGTAGAAGTCAGGAAGGTGAGGGTTGAAGGTGAATATTAGATTGACCTAATATTGAGAAATGTTATCAGTTAGAGATGAGTTGAAAAGAATGTGTGAATAAACAATATTACCGATGGATTGGGTCGATTTGTTTGGTTTTGTGTGTAGAAGTCAGGAAGGTGAGGGTTGAAGGTGAATATTAGATTGACCTAATATTGAGAAATGTTATCAGTTAGAGATGAGTTGAAAAGAATGTGTGAATAAACAATATTACCGATGGATTGGGTCGATTTGTTTGGTTTTGTGTGTAGAAGTCAGGAAGGTGAGGGTTGAAGGTGAATATTAGATTGACCTAATATTGAGAAATGTTATCAGTTAGATTGAGTTGAAAAGAATGTGTGAATAAACAATATTACCGATGGATTGGGTCGATTTGTTTGGTTTTGTGTGTAGAAGTCAGGAAGGTGAGGGTTGAAGGTGAATATTAGATTGACCTAATATTGAGAAATGTTATCAGTTAGAGATGAGTTGAAAAGAATGTGTGAATAAACAATATTACCGATGGATTGGGTCGATTTGTTTGGTTTTGTGTGTAGAAGTCAGGAAGGTGAGGGTTGAAGGTGAATATTAGATTGACCTAATATTGAGAAATGTTATCAGTTAGAGATGAGTTGAAAAGAATGTGTGAATAAACAATATTACCGATGGATTGGGTCGATTTGTTTGGTTTTGTGTGTAGTCGTCAGGAAGGTGAGGGTTGAAGGTGAATATTAGATTGACCTAATATTGAGAAATGTTATCAGTTAGAGATGAGTTGAAAAGAATGTGTGAATAAACAATATTACCGATGGATTGGGTCGATTTGTTTGGTTTTGTGTGTAGAAGTCAGGAAGGTGAGGGTTGAAGGTGAATATTAGATTGACCTAATATTGAGAAATGTTATCAGTTAGAGATGAGTTGAAAAGAATGTGTGAATAAACAATATTACCGATGGATTGGGTCGATTTGTTTGGTTTTGTGTGTAGTCGTCAGGAAGGTGAGGGTTGAAGGTGAATATTAGATTGACCTAATATTGAGAAATGTTATCAGTTAGAGATGAGTTGAAAAGAATGTGTGAATAAACAATATTACCGATGGATTGGGTCGATTTGTTTGGTTTTGTGTGTAGAAGTCAGGAAGGTGAGGGTTGAAGGTGAATATTAGATTGACCTAATATTGAGAAATGTTATCAGTTAGAGATGAGTTGAAAAGAATGTGTGAAGGAACAACATTACCGGGTTATTATTATTTGTTGGGTTGGGTTGAGTTGTTTGGTTGTGTGTAGAAGTCGGGAAATGATTGTTAGAGATGAGTTTAGATTTGTGGAGCCTCTCGCTTATCAGACAAATTGATGGTAAGCCAGAAAAATGTATTATACAAACAAATTTACACAAATCGGACAAAATATATCAATTGAGTGAGTTGTCAATCACAAAAGTGGACAATTTGACAAGTTGACAAAGTGGCTGCACAAAATTTATCTTTTTAGTCTTGACAATTTATCATCTCTCCCATCAACTGTAACAAAAATGTAATTCACACGTTCTCATATATATCTCTATCGAAGCTCAAACACTGACACACTGGACAACACTGTGAATGCATTGAAGGAGATAAAGCCAAAAAAATAGAGACAACCGCATAAATCAGCAGAAAAGTGGGGAGAAAAGACAAACCAATATAAACCGTGATAATAAAGATTTAAGCATAAAGGTTAAAGCATTCAACAAATTTGCCTCAGGAATCAATCGATAAAGTGCTCACGGGTTTGCTTTGTTATTCAGTCGAATTATATCACTTTGTTGACAGGTTGAAAGTAAGACAAACAAGCAATTGTTGAATCTATTTGACGAATTAATGTGAAATTTGTCTTTTGTTTGCACTGATCTTCTCACTGAGGTCGATAAAAGAGGAGAACATTGACACACACACATATACACACAATCTCAATTAAGATTCGAGCTGATGTTATCCAGAACGATGATTGCTGTATTGACAGTGAGTGGCCAAAGTCAGGCCAAAAATGAATGATTAATTAGTATAAGGTTCAATAATTTGTGGATTGATTTGGTTTCAGCCAAACTAAACCACAAAATTATTATTGAATAATAATAATAATAATAGATAGATAGTTAATGAGTCATTACTAATGACGCACGGAACAGTTATCAATGTATCGAATCATTAGTGTTTCACTTTGTAAGTCGTATCGTTTGTCTGTCCAAATCAGGAGACAAACTGTCTGACATGTAATCATCAATTGATCTCTTCAACAATATACAACTTGAGACAAGCACAGCAACAAGACAGGCCAACCAAAACAGTTTGGGCATGAGACGCATTCAAGAAGCATACAACTGCAGAATTTTGGCAAAAATCCTTCAATCAAAGCATTGACCAACCGTTGGTGGTAGTGCTTTTTGAATTCATTTCCCTGTTCTTAGTGCAATTGCACAAGTAACACATTTGAAATCTGTCATCAAATCCACTCATCATCGAATCATTCGGTAAAGTTGTTTATTCACACATTCTTTTCAACTCATCTCTAACTGATAACATTTCTCAATTTCAGGTCAATCTAATATTCACCTTCAACCCTCACTGTCGTGACTTCGACACACAAAACCAAACAAATCGACCCAATCCATCGGTAATATTGTTCATTCACACATTCTTTTTAACTCATCTCTAACGGATAACATTTCTCTATCTAAGGTCAATCTAATATTCACCTTCAACCCTCACCTTCCTGACTTCGACACACAAACCGACCCAATCCATCGGTAATAATATTCATTCACACATTCTTTTCAACTCATCTCTAACGGATAACATTTCTCTATCTAAGGTCAATCTAATATTCATCTTCAACCCTCACCTTCCTGACTTCTACACACAAAACCAAACAAATCGACCCAATCCATCGGTAATATTGTTCATTTACACATTCTTTTCAACTCATCTCTAACGGATAACATTTCTCTATCTAAGGTCAATCTAATATTCACCTTCAACCCTCACCTTCCTGACTTCTACACACAAAACCAAACAAATCGACCCAATCCATCGGTAATATTGTTTATTCACACATTCTTTTTCAACTCAATCTAACTGATAACATTTCTCTATCTAATGTCAATCTAATATTCACCTTCAACCCTCACCTTCCTGACTTCTACACACAAAACCAAACAAATCGACCCAATCCATCGGTAATATTGTTTATTCACACATTCTTTTCAACTCATCTCTAACTGATAACATTTCTCAATATTAGGTCAATCTAATATTCACCTTCAACCCTCACCTTCCTGACTTCTACACACAAAAACCAAACAAACCGACCCAATCCATCGGTAATATTGTTCATTTACACATTCTTTTCAACTCATCTCTAACGGATAACATTTCTCTATCTAAGGTCAATCTAATATTCACCTTCAACCCTCACCTTCCTGACTTTCACACACAAAACCAAACAAATCGACCCAATCCATCGGTAATATTGTTCATTTACACATTCTTTTCAACTCATCTCTAACGGATAACATTTCTCTATCTAAGGTCAATCTAATATTCACCTTCAACCCTCACCTTCCTGACTTTCACACACAAAACCACACAAACCGACCCAATCCATCGGTAATATTGTTCATTTACACATTCTTTTCAACTCATCTCTAACGGATAACATTTCTCTATCTAAGGTCAATCTAATATTCACCTTCAACCCTCACCTTCCTGACTTTCACACACAAAACCAAACAAACCGACCCAATCCATCGGTAATATTGTTCATTTACACATTCTTTTCAACTCATCTCTAACGGATAACATTTCTCTATCTAAAGGTCAATCTAATATTCACCTTCAACCCTCACCTTCCTGACTTTCACACACAAAACCAAACAAACCGACCCAATCCATCGGTAATATTGTTCATTTACACATTCTTTTCAACTCATCTCTAACGGATAACATTTCTCTATCTAAGGTCAACCTAATATTCACCTTCAACTCTCTCTTTCCTGACTTCTACACACAAAACCAAACAAATTGACCCAATCAACCGGTATTTTTGTTTACTTTTTTTAAACTCATTTCACATATTTCTTTAGCTTATTCACTTTCAAGATTTTTAAACACCCACTATCAATATACGATTCAACACAACTAATCGGTGATTTTGTTTACTTTATTAAACTCATCTCTAATAATCAATTCATTTTAGCCAATCCATCTAATTGAACCTCATAATCAAAATTCAATCTTAATTTCGTTTCTCAAATCCTCAAGACATAAGTCACGACAACAAAAAGAACCTCATAAGAACCGAATAATGGCGCGATCATTCGATAACAGTCCTGACTCGAGTTCAATTGAAGAGGAGATTGGCAAAACTTATAAACTTTTAGAGGATGGCGATCTCAAAATAGATTTAAAAGGACAGTACAGAGATTTGGTTTTGGTACTGGGCATTACCGGTGCTGGCAAGTCGACCTTTGTGCAATGGCTTGCAGGCGATGATTCGAAGTTGATTTCGAAACTGGTTGACATTGATTATATCATTGAGGACGAAAACCGAATTGGCAATGAAACCTCCAAGTCAATGACCATCTTTCCGGAATTGGTCGTGGACGCAAAGACCAACACCGCTTACTACGATTGTCCCGGATTCGATGACACTCGAAGTGCTAGCAATGACATTGCGGGCACCTATTTCATCAAAAAGGTGGCTGAACATGCCAAAAGTGTTAAACTGGTTCTTGTTGTCAACTTCAATTCTGTTAAAATCGCAGGAAGTAGACACGAATTTCGCCAATTGCTCGAACATTCAACAGACCTCATCAAAGATGTCGACAAGTTTCGTGGTAGCGTTGCTATGGTGGTGACCAAGGTGGACCGCATCGATGTAACGGACGAAAATATGATTAAATCTATTTCTAATTTTATGAACAAAATCAAAGAGGAATTTCAAAACGAGCCCAACAAAGACAACACCACTAACATCAAGTTGATTGATGTCTTGCTGCAGGTTGATGGACAAGGCTCTTCAAGGATTGGACTTTTCCGTAGACCAGACAGAGAAGGTCCAGTGAGTGAGATTCCACTTTTGCAAAATGGCAAAAAAGTAATCGCCAAAATTGTTGAGAAACTTAAATTCACTCCAAGTGACGTAAATGACTTTGGCTACACCATTTCGGCTACTTCAAAAAATGCAATCAACGGCTTGGTGAAACTAATCAACGACAAAGTGTGGAAGGATGTGAAGGAAATTGTTCAAGGAGTGAGCGCACATCACGAGTCATTCATTGGGGAGTTGCGTGTTAAGATCGACTCTTTTGGAATAGCCACTGAAAATGTCCAAGCAAATGAGACTGAAGCAAAAGTGCTTTCTGCCAGGCTCAACACTGGCACTCGGGCTGTGTCGGACTTGGCGCGTGATGTGACCAGCAAAACCCCGATTAATGTGCTAGCTAAGCTGCTCAATAGCACTCTCACATCATTGGAAATTGACACTTACCTAGAGACAATGGGGAACGTAACAAAACAGGCTGGTTATTTTGAGTTTCTTAAAACTGTGGGCGATTCGACCCTTGAAACTAGACCTTGGGAAAGTTTGTTTAAAAATCTTGATGAGCATTTCTCTACATCTAAGCAAAGCATCCAAAGTGCTGTCAATCAAGTAGCCGAGAATGTGGCCAACACCATTAACTCTACTGCCAGTGGCATTGGGGACAAATTTTGGAAATCCAAACTCAACCAAATGCAATCATGGGATATTCAAAAATTGTCTGCCCAACTGAAGCTTGAAAGCTCGAACATGCAAAAAATGCAACTCGAACTCAACAAAGCAAACAGACCAGAGCAATTGGCCACCACAATCAATGGATTTTTGGGCTTGGAGAATGGCCAGATCAAAAGTAAAACATCGACTATTTTTACAAGAGGAAAATATTTGAACTATTTGCAGGCCTTAAGTGACCGCCCACTCAACACTTGGTCATTGGATTGGATTGCGTCTTTGAACCAAGCAGCTAAATCAATCCATAATTCCTCAAAGTGGTATCCTTTTTTGAATTCTTTATATTCCAAACTTGGCGAATATGAATTCCAACAGGACACTACTCGGTTCAATGTGGCCAATCTGAACGACTGGGGCAACGGCAAAGCCACTCAACCCGACATTCACATTGACGACAAGAATTTAGACCAATTCTTGAACATTCTGAGCAAATACAACATCTCGGGTCGTGATACAATCAAGGACATTCAAGTTGCTCAGTGGCAGTTGAATGAGTTGAACGAGGTGCTGCGACTGACATTGAAACATGGCAAATCTTTGCCTGATTGCTCGGAGAAGGGAAAACTTGTAGTAAGAGGGGACTATGTCAAATTGAGTGATCTTAAAGGAAAACTGGTGGAAAATTGTCCAGACAGTATCCAGGTGAATATATTTGCCTCCAACACGGTGTTCATCGATTGTGATCTGGATGGAGTGGGCAACAAGTTGAAATTCACAATTATGGCACCAAAATGGGAGATTGTTGGTGGCAAGAGAAGCATCAACATTGATGGATCGCCTGGTAAAGCACACGATCCTCCCAAAGCAAGCACTTCCAGTCTGGGCACGAAACCCAATATGGGAAAACCTGGTTTGCCAGGTGGATCTGCTGGCAATTTTATTGGCATTGGTCAGCAGTTTGTCAATCAAGACAGCTTGTCTATTACTGCTAATGGAGGTGCTGGAGGTCAAGGTCAGGAAGGAGGAGATGGTCCAACTGGAAATACTGGGAGGGACGCACAACCCACTCCTAGTATTTATTGTAAAACTTGGGATAATACTGAAATTGAAATTAATACTGGATTGTATATGTCTTATCTGATCAAGGGTTCATCTGGGACAAGAGGCGGTGAAGGAGGGGACGGTGGTGCTCGTGGCATTGGAGGAAAGGAAGGATCTATACTAATGTACAATTTAAATGATTCTCATAAGCTTGAAATGATGACTAATGATGGTATTGATGGCTTTCCTGGAAGGGGTGGTATCGGAGGCCATGAAGGGCCGTATGGAAATGACATTCGAGTAATGTGTGATTTTATACTGGCTGGTGATAAATTTTCAATCAAATCAATCAAAACGAAAATTATTACATATGGCCATAATGCAGCAAATCAAGCCAAAAGTGGATCAAACGGTGCCAATGGAGAACAAATAACCCAGCCAGAGCCTGCTTCAAAGTTTGAGCATCCCGCGGACGCAATAAATGATTACAAGAAGTATTTGCGAAGCAACTTGAATGGCGTGCACGATCGTTACAAGCGAAATACAATCATTACGCTGATTGATCAACTAGACAAACAGACCAGCTCAATGTACGATTCATTGGCACTGGCGGGTGAACTTGAAAGCCTTGTGGAACAGTCGCGTAATTTGCGAAACAAAAACGACTTGATTCACTTTTACGAATCACTTTCGAGCCGAATCACTGAGTATGCCAAGTGGCCCAAGACTACTGAGCGATCGCTTCAGTACAAGAAGGCACTCAACTATGTGTATGCGGCAGCGCTGGGCAAGCTGTACAACTTAAGAGCGGGTGAAAAGACAAACTTGATCATTGACGTAGAGGGCTACTTGAGTTATGTGCAAGAGAATATGAACACACTCAATGAGCTACGTAGCAAACACAACGAGCAGGAGATTGTGCGGGAACACAAGAGAAAGTATCGCGAAAACATTGAACAACAGATTGCAGAAGCGAAACACTTCATTGATACATTGATTAAGCCTGAATTTGACAATATTGGCAATGAGATTGATGCTCAAATTGATCAGCTAATCAGGGACACTGAAGAACTGGAGAAAGACGCACAGAACAAAAAGGAAGAGTTGATCAGAAAGCGTCAAGAGTTGCAGAAACAGATGGTGCTGAGGGGCATCTTCAGTGCATTCAAGGTGGTGGGCCAGGTGGCATCATTTGTGGGACCGCACGGTGCCGCAATTGGCACTGTGGTTGGTGGCGTTGGCTCGCTTGCAGAAGGCTTTGTGCTCGATGATCAAACTGGTGAAGGGAAGGAGTTCAAAATGCCCCCAGGCATTAAGGACAACATCAAATTTGCCGAAAACGATTACAAGGCCTTCTTTGCGGATGCTGCCAAGGATTTGAAGACCAAATTGGACGAAATCAAAAAGCAATTGCAGCCTGTGCCTGAGTTGAACGATCTGGCCCAGCAGCTGGACAATATTAGCAAACGACTGCCGTCGAATTCGAGAGAACCAAATTTCCTGGTGGAATTGAAGGAGCTGGAAGAGGAAGCGAAAATAGTGTTGAAGGAAAAAGAAAAAGAAATGAAGAAAAAACAAAGAAAATGGCGAAAAGTGGTCCGAGCGTTCAGTGAAAGCCGTCAATTATGCGAACAAAGTTTGCCAAATGGGCACTGTTGCACTGGATGTGTACTCCAAGCTGAGGGGCGACCAGGCCAAAATAGATGCCACCGATAATGCAATTAAGGATATTGAAGATAAACTCAGACAAATTGACCAGTACAAGAAAGATATTACCCGCAAGATGGCGCCCGAAATGCACAATCTAATGGGTGACTTCGACGAGATCAATCGTAATCTAGACAAGAAAAGCCTGGTGGCGCTGGATGTTCAAAAGTGGAAAGCACAGAGTATGTTGAGGAATCTCAAGGTGGACATACAGAAGTTTGTCAGTGGCCAACAGGTGGAGGCCGACCTGATGCGGTGCTTCGAGAAGTTGGACGAGACCATGAGTATCATCATTAAAATCTACGATCGCATTCAGAACTTTCAACAGCAACAGCAGCTGACCGACTTTATTGCCAATGTCAATTCGCCCACTGCGAGTGGCATCAAAATTGGTG
Organism: Rhizoglyphus robini; assembly: GCA_023373905.1. NCBI lineage: Eukaryota > Metazoa > Arthropoda > Arachnida > Sarcoptiformes > Acaridae > Rhizoglyphus > Rhizoglyphus robini. The sequence continues at coordinate 99,976 of JAKIJQ010000302.1, read as the reverse complement.
ATCCTGAACTTGAACGAGCGGTCAGCAAGTTGGACATTGTGATTCGGTCGAATGTTGTGCTGCAGCAGTTCGACTCTACAGTGGGCGCACTCAAGCAGATGGTCTTTCCGTACGCACGCCATTATCTAGAAAAGTTGACACTGAGCACCTCTAGCAAGCTAAACTTGAACGACATCTACATCGAAGAGTTGGTCCGTGATGCAAATGCAGAATTGGAAAAAATTAAATCTAAAGTAACCGAAAATAAGACAACAATTTCGAAAGTTGATGTCAATACACAAAGTCTTGAGTTTGACAGTGGACAACCGGGCATTCAAGCGCCCTTCTACGTGTGGTCAACTGCGGAACATGCAAAAACATTAGCCAAACTGTTATCGGGCGAGTCAGTGAGCCTGAAAGCCGACATTCGATACAATGGACATCCCGACAAGGACGCCATCAAGTTTCTCAATGTAAAATTTAACTTCACAGTCAATTGTACAACACTACAATCGGAGATGGACACAATACTGGGCAAATTCAAGATCAGTGCCAATCACACGGGCAATTCGTACTATCGTTACGGTGGCAAGTACTATGTGATCAACCACAATGCCCTGAACATTGAGTATTCGTTCGCAAAAACGAGACAATGGCGATCCAATTGAGAGTAGCGGAGCCTATGACAAAATCCAGAAGGGCACTCTCACCCTGAGTCCGTACGCAATGTGGCAGGTGAGGCTGCTCAAAATGGATCAAACTGCCTCATTCGATCAATTGACCAAGTACAAAGATGATCTTTACCTTCAACTTGTTGGACCTGGCAAATATATCAAAAGTCAAGTGGCCCTTAATGATGATTTACAGTTGGAGAAATACTACAACGAACATGTGGACGATGACACTAGTATTGCTGAAACTGACATAGCTGTGCAGTATGTGAGTGAGCAAAAGTACAATTCGATGGTCCTGAAACAAGGGAAATGTCGAGAATATTTGGCACAACGCAAAGTTTCTAATTTGATCCATAAATCAGTTGATGGTCGACCAAACCAGGCCAGCAATGCGACAGATCCACTTTCTTTCAGCTTTCAACTCAATGAAACAGTGTCCAAATATATCGGTGGCAACAACACTAGTAGTGAAGAGGCAATACTTCCACCAAACATTCTCATTGGTGCTGACCAATTTGAGCACACAAATCAGCACAATTCCACCAACACCACCACCAACTTGACCCAATCCCTCAACTCGGTTGACGTTCAAGCCAATCTCCTCATGGGTCAACTACTCGTGGGCCTGATTGCAGGCAAAAACAAAACCTTGAGCAATGGGACGTACATTTCGCCCAAACAGTCTCACAATCTGCAAGTCGAAACATTAGCTCAACGCGTATTGCCTTCTCTAGAACCGTCAAGTGTCACTCGTGGGAACGAAATTCACAATTCCAACAATCAGTGGCATAGAGACTTGTTTCCATTGAATGACACCACTACTAGTAGTAGTGAGCACAATTAGAAACACAAATACAAATCAGGTAAAGTACTCATTGATGGGTTAATAAGTTGTGTTAATGTTTTGTTTCTTTTCTTTCGAATTCAGATTGGTTTCTCCTGCTTTGAATTGATCAGTTCTCTAAATTCAAACAATTTTTCGACTTGTTCTGACTGACTACTTTTACCCCCAAAATGGTCGCGTCCTCTAAATCGTCTGTATCACTGTTAATTTTATATAACCTTTTCTAAACCAAACCAAATAAATCTACATTTAAATGTCATAATCATTGCATTTGTTTTTTGTTTAAAACTGCGCGCGTTAAAAAGTTTGAATTTGATAAAGAATAAGAGAGGTAGTGGCACAGAATACAAAGAATATTCTGCTTTCTGAAGAAAGAAAGATGGACACCCGATTGATCTCTAACCTCACATTTGAACAGCAGACAAGGGAAACTCAGGAGGATATTGTTAAGTAAGTTTTGGTGTATTCGGGTTTTTTTTGTAGATTCACCTTTGACCTCTTCTTTTCCCTACATAGATTCTGGTCTCAATGGTACGAGATTCATACTCGGGCTCAGTTTATTACCGAAGCAATCGAACACGTGCCCGATAAAGCCAAACAAAGCCCCCTTACTCATTGAAGACTATTAATTGAGTCTATCATTCGGATCGATGCACCGTTGGATGACCTTCCGAAATATGAGTTCCTCTTTTCGGAAAATATGAGTTCAAGTAAAAAAAATCTTGTAAGAAACAAAGTTTTGAAATGAAACCAAACACAATGTTTTTAGTATTTCAAATGAAAACATGAAAATAGGAAAAGGAAAGAGAAGTGATTTATGTTTACAATGCGCAATTGTGGTAGTGAATTATGGGTAGAGGTTAAAGGTCAAAGGTTAATTACAATCATTGCTATAATACAGGACTAGTAGTACAGGTAATAATTGAAAGGTAAAATGGGTTTTCAAATTTTAATGTAAAGATTTATTGTTATTGTTATATTTTCGTGATTTGTATTAAAAAAAATTCGCAATATGACTAGTTATTTCGGGAAATTGTAAATACAATACGTCAAAGTAAAATACGTGAATAGTTGATGGGAAAGTTTTGACATTTGTTGGTGAAAATCCGGATCTCGAAATGACTAGTCAAATCGCAAATTGCTCAAAAATTGCGATTTGACTAGGCAAATGCCGAAATTATCTTAAACTAAGCAATTTTGCAGTTTGACGCATAATTTGTCTGTCATTTTGCGAAATAACTGGCTTCGCAAATATCCGGTGACATATACAATCTCTAATGTATTGAAATGTGTAATCAAAAAATGTATAAGGTAGTAGGTCAACGGTTACGATCGTAAATCAACAAATCAGTACAACAAAAGAATTATCTTAAAATCAGACTTTATTTAAAAATCTCTAATAGTACAAATGTTTCAATTTACAATTTGGAAATATACAAATGGAATCAATATCAATCAAACACAATAAAAAATCAGCTAAATTCTCATTCAATCTTTAACCATCTCGTTCCATCATCATCCTAACTTGAGCATCAAACGAATCCCGTTCGAGCACTCCCTCTAGATCGACCTTACTGTACGACTCGAGTTCATCGTTTGCATCAAACATTTCACGCACTCGCCCACCAAAACTGCGCTCAATCATGCCCACAAACATGTACCGCTGAAACATTGGCTCATCAGCGTCCAACTCGGAGTAGTCGTACTGGTGGTAGAGTTTGATGTGTCGCCGCACCGATGGAGCATGATTCGGAAAAGTGATGGCCGCCCGACGATATTCGTTAAAGTCAAACTCCTCCTCGTGTACGTCAGGTCGACAGAGCAGACAAATGTAACGAAAGTAGCCAACATGATGACAACAGTGATCGACATAGTCCGTCACGGAGTGATGTACGGGCATTCGTTTCTTGTTGCTATTCGAAGCAAAATCCAACACACCACACATTGGACAGTCGGGCACGTAGTGAGCCATACGCAGGAAAGCGCCATCCTCCGAAAAGCGACAATACAAATAGAACCAATCCTTTGAGTATTCGATCGTACTCTTGAACAGTGCCTTTGCGAGACTTCGATCCTGCTCCACCTTAACCAAATGATCCTTCAGCATCTTCGGATAGTCAAAATAGTTGCCACAGTGAAAGCACACACACGGACTGTGAGAGTGATCTTCGATATGGTCGACAAAGTCATTGAAGCGCTCGACATCGAAAAAGATTCGACACTTGAAGCACGGGTGGACTTTTGTCATGGAACGAAATCGTGAGTAGATTCGATTGTTTGGTGGAAGTTGCGAGTTGAAAAGCTGAACAGGATGATCAGGGATTAAAATGTTGAATTGGGCCCCACTGGTGCTGGGCGTGAACTCCAACTCTTCAAGGGTCATTGGTTCGTTTGGGAAAAAGCGCGACATTGTGAGTGGAATTTTCTTTTCTTCTTCGACTTCTTCTTTTGGATCCGTATCCGAAAAGACGAGTTCTTCCTGTACTTTCAAAGCAGAAGAAAAAGATGAAGAATTGAAATCTTCATTCGAATCAGAATTTGGCGATGGTTCAAAAGATGATGAAATAGTGGTCTTTTGAGGTCGTGGTGTCGGAGGTCGCTGCTTTGAGGCCAGGCCACCAATACTCTTGATTTCACTTTGCAAATTAGCGATATTATCGATCAGCACCGCGGACATTTCCTCCATTTCGGACAGATCAAAGTTGGACATATTCTCGAGAGCGTTCAGTGGAGGATCCATCATCTGTTTGGATCGCTTGATTGGAATTTCTTGTGGTACTTTGAAGGTTGTTAGGCTCTCCTGAGTAAAGTTGACCGGACTTTGGAGTACTTCAGATTGCTGTTGGGACTTCGTTGTGGATTCGAGCATCTGACCATCACCAGTTTCGGTGGCCAAAGAAATGGCAAAAGAAGACATTTTCGGTAAAAAAAAAGGAGCGAAAAGAAGAAGTTGTTGTTGGTCAAAGCAAGTCTGAAGACAAACTGAGCTGTACAACAGAACAGATCGACTGTACGATGATGAGAAAGTGCACACAAACTCAAGTGCATTTTAAAGTGACACCTGCACACGGGTTTGAACTTGTACTGCTTTTAGTTGGGTTGATCATCATCATCATCATTAAAAGTGGTGACAAAAAGCTGCGCGAACTTTGATAAGAAAATGAATACTAAAATGACTAATCGACTGATGACTGACAATCGTAAGTGTTTTATCAAGAAATGATTGTGATTAGAGTTTCGCGTTGATAAGCTTTTGAACTTTGTACTTTAGTCTGAAATCAAACTCTAATCGTGTGTTCAATGTTGATTTAGTTTTTTTTGCGCACTATCAAACGCTTGTTTTGTTCTGTTCTGTACTGTTTTCTCATTTGTTTTTGATTTTTTCGCAATTTTTTTTAGTTCAATTCGAATCGGTTTGTAAGTTTGAACCGAAATCTTTTGACATGTTTATCTAAATATGATTTTTTTGCAGATCCAAAATGGATTCTTCTACTATCAAGACGAATCGCTCACTGGTGGATGGCTTAGCACAACTAGAAATCCGCACAAACTTCGCCACAATGCCCCCCGAAATATTTCGAAACATTTTGTGTAGAGTGCAAACAAACAACAGATTTATTCGGCTTCGTTTGGTGTCTAACAGGTGGAAGGCGATGGTCGAGGACATTTGTCGGGACAAGAAGAGTTTGGTGCTGCTGCAATATGGGGACGAGAGAAAAATCTATCTTTTATTGAACCAATTCAATGGACACCTCAAATTGGACAGAAATTTTGTCTTGATTAATCCAAAAATGTTTTTCGATGTTATTCATTTCACTGCACAAGCGTGCACTCTTCTGGAAAAGCTATTCCCCCACATTGAACTACTCGTTATTGATGCGGAATTTTCATTTTCATCTGCTGAATTTAGCTCAATGTTTTAACAGTGGTCACCAAGCCTGACCACACTATCTGTTGTGTCTGTCCACACTCAATATGCAAACAATTTTTGAGTTCAACTCAACAAATTGGCCAATTTAAAGCATCTCAATTTTGTTTTATCTCCATTCAAAGATGCTCAAAAATTGTCACCAACCTTGGCACGACTTGAACATTTTTCTGCATATGATCTGGGAATTATTGACAAGATTTTGCCTTTTGTGGGTGCAGGGTTTTCTAGTTTGACAGTCAATTTTTCCGAATACTACGGGGGAGATTTGAAAAAAATCACTGAATTGTCTCGACTCAATGTTCGGTTTATTTCAAATCTTGAACGTTTGAATATAAATACACGTGATCCTAAAGTATTTCCATTCGTTTGCAAACATTTCCCTTCGTTGCAAATGTTACATATTCGGACGTATTCGATTTATAAGATTAAGGTAGGATTATTTAGTTTAATGTATGTAGTTACCCGTCAAAACGCGAAATTCGTCATTCCGTAGTATGCCTAGGCAGTCAAAGGAATGACGACATTTCCACTTTGCCGGTATCATAAACCGTCCATTCATTCAATTTTTAATTATTAATTGTTCATCCTCTCTTAGCTCACCACCATGATCCAACAGTTGGCGGTATTGAACCATTTGACTGAATTACAAATTGATGGTTTGTCGATTGACTTGGTCACTCCTGATGACGTTAATTTGCTATCACTGCACAATATTCGAATCTTATCTTTGGAGAATTTAAACTTTACCAACGGTCGAATTACGATCTATTGTTTGCCGCCAAATTTGAATTTGCACAACGTTTGCCGAGTTCTCTCCACAATTTTTCCCAATGTTGAAAAATTATTTGTCAAAAACCATCCTTACCTTTCAAATTTATTATTCGAACCACATCTGAACCTTTTTGTCAAATTACGTTCACACGATTTCAGTTCTTCTAACAGTTGGAACAATCCGATCATTAGTTGGTGGACTAAGAATTTAAAATGGCCAATGACGCGATAAACTTTATTAGGACTCAAAAAGTCAGTCATTTAGGACTTTGCCAGAGAATCATTAATTTTACAAATTTAATTTTTTATCATATTTTTGAGGAATAAATCTTTTTTATACGGAAACTAACTTTAGTTTTATTTCTTTTTTTTGAGAAGGAATTTGAATTGAAACAAATTGAATGCAGTCAAATACTTCAATTGTTCTCATACGTAAAAATTTTGAGTCAATAAAATATTTCGATTAAATTCATATTTAAGTTTATTATGAATTGACCTAAGGTCAACTTAAACTTGATATTCGAAATATTTGGATTTACAAAATAAATAAAAAGTTATTGATAAATTATGAGAGCCTTGACTACATTTGATGTGATGAAGTCGATACCGAATTAAATTGAATCTCGTGTCGAAAGATTAAAAAATCACAAATTGATTTGTAAAATTGAAACATTTTTTTGCAATCGTTTTAGATTTAAATTTAATTCAACTCTTAGGATTCAACTGTGAATCCTGCTTTTTTAATGAATTTTTAATTTCATGGGACAACTCTATAATATCACAATATTTACACCAAATCATACAATTCAAGAAAAACCGTAGGTATACTCTCACTTTTTGGTTGTATCATTTTACGAATCTGCTCATAAATCAGATCAAATTGATCCAACAGATTCATCAACACGACATATCTCTGGTTCGCTTCCTGTTTACTTTGATGTTTGTGCAGTAAATAACGTTGCAGTATTGAGCAATAAAGGTGATAGTGATATCTGATAAGTGAGTTGAAAAAATTGTGATTGGAAATTAATTGATTTAAAATGAATTAAAAATTTATAGGATTTACCTAATATTTTCTGGACATAAAAATTTACGTTGAGTTTTGAACAATACTATTGCGCATGTCTATGGAATATGAGAAATGATTTTGGTTAGTAATTGTAATGTAATTTCATAATTTTAATAGTTTTTTTTTGGTAAATTTAAATTCAATACCAAATCTCGTATGTTCGTATCGTTCTCCAGTGCATTGTACAATCCAATGCTGTTATTGCACATTTGATGATAAATTTCTTTTGAAAAACACTGAGCAAGAATATCGGTTCCGATGAAAATTGCATTTGTTTCTGATTCGTCCTGTAAATATTCATATTATTCTCATAATAATTTAAAATTTAACAAATTTACTACAAACGTTAAAAATCCCTTCTTCTCCACATCATAGTGAAATGAACTCCAAATTGAAGTCACACGAAAATAGGCCGATTTCAATATTGTCAATTGATCTTCATTTGGCAGACTGTTGAAAGCTCGAAATTTCTTACAAAAATTGATTGTCTTCTTGATGTACAGTAAATTGGGCGGGGATGCGGCCAGTTGCTGTACATTTGTAATTCGAGTTATAACTTTGGCTGTGGACTCATTTCGAAATATTGAGATTGCATTTCGGGCTTCAGTGATGCATTCCACTTCGTGTGGATTCATCAATGTGAGTCTGCGCATGCGTAGATTAATGGTATTATCGATGTAATTATCAAACGAGGAAATTTGTTTGGCGTTTTCAAATTTGTTGAGAATACTAATTTCCATAATGTTCGGTTCAATTTGGTTCGTAAATTTCGATTCCAAATTCTTTTCAATTTTCTTCTTCTTTTTCATGCCAATTGCAAAGCACTTGACCAGTCGACACTTGGCACAGTACCGACGAGTGGTCATGTCAATTTCACAATTGTCACCATAATCGCACCTAATTGACTGTTTTTTTTGGGAAAAATATTAATCATTTAATTATAAACAAACAAAAATTCAAATCATACAACCTCAAGTCTCGACGAATTTCTACAGAAAAACACTTTGCACGATTCACACGAAATACCAGAGTAGTTGAATCCTAGTTACGAGTTTGTAAATTTTCAATACAAATTAAAAACGATTTCAAAAATTTGTTTCATAATTACCACTTGCAATTCCATCACACACAAGACATTTTAATTTTTTCTCTAAGCCAATCATTTTTAATATTACAATTTATAAATGCAAACAAATCCAACAAACAAAAAGTTAAAGTCAGGCCGAGGTCACATTGAAACACAAATTAGTGATCCTTAATGATTGAATCGAGTATTGCTTGCTTCCCTTGATTGTGTGTGTGTGCGCGCTGTATCTCCAAGAGAATTATCTCCCAAGATTCATATCACAGACAAATCCAATGCACCAACTGTATGACAAAGTTTGTTGCTGCGATACACGATAATAAATTGACCTAAAAATAACGCACTTACTAACTATCAAAGATAAGTTGTATTTCTTTATCAAATGATTGTGTAATTTCATTTTTACATTGCAATTTATGTTATGTTGCCTTAAGCTATGATAGGAGTTGGTCCAATCTCATACGAGGGAGTCATTGAGACAAGATTGTGTGTAATATGTCGATATGGTATGACCGAACGAGGGCATCAAGGACTAACATATGTGTGGAGCTGCTCCATTTTATATCATATAATCGGTTAATAACAAACATTCATGCGAAATTATTAGCATTGCGAATTGATTTAGTAAGAAAAAAGTGATGACGAAAAGAGAGACACATGTGATGTTTGGACTTGGGGTTGTCATTGATTCGACATTCAAATTGGATCTAATGAATAAAAAATATGAAATATGAATGCGTAAAACAACTTAAAGTTAAATGTCTATTTGTGCGATTTGAGTAAAATCATTATATAAAGGTCATTCTATAAAGAAGCAATTCAAAGAATAGTAGATTGTGCAAAAGTCAAAAACAAAGAAAGAATTGAAATGATATATGAAGCCTTTGAAATTCAAATTTTGGAGCAGAAGTACCGAGTTTGCCTACAATCTGTCGAAACCGCTTTCTACTTCTAGGAAATGTGCAAATTTTCAATATTGACAACTTTTTAGACAGTCGAAGTGCTACCGACTAAAATTACCGTGTGCATTTGACGGTTTCTACGTCTGGAAAATGTCCAAATTTTCATTAGACACAACTTTTTGGACAGTCGAAGTGCTACCGACTAAAATTACCGTGTGCATTTGACGGTTTCTACGTCTGGAAAATGTCCAAATTTTCATTAGACACAACTTTTTGGACAGTCGAAGTGCTACCGACTAAAATTACCGTGTGCATTTGACGGTTTCTACGTCTGGAAAATGTCCAAATTTTCATTAGACACAACTTTTTGGACAGTCGAAGTGCTACCGACTAAAATTACCGTGTGCATTTGACGGTTTCTACGTCTGGAAAATGTCCAAATTTTCATTAGACACAACTTTTTGGACAGTCGAAGTGCTACCGACTGAAATTACCGTGTGCATTTGCCGGTTTCTACGTCTGAGAAATGTCCAAATTTTCATTAGACACAACTTTTTGGACAGTCGAACTGCTACCACTGGAGCAGCTGTCCACAGGCACAGGGCAACAAGTTTGTCAAGGGCATTTGATTGACTCAAGGCTCTGATGAGTTTATTTTGACCAATTTCCGACAGTACCCAAGCGCGCAGCAGCAAATAACAACATACAAAGTGTTGAAAATTTTACTTAAAATAGCTAATTTCTCAATAATTTAACCGTTCGCAGACATTTCTCCAGAACAGTCTCTCGTTTCACAATAACCCCTTTCATAATTGCCGCAGCAAAACAATTAAAACAATTGGCGTAGCTGCAGGGTTCCGTTGACAATTTAGCGTAGCTGCACCTAGGTAGCCATGTTAGGCTCATATGCTACCCCTTGGCTGTGCCCGCTATCTTTACACGATAATTTCTAGTGGTACGTCAAAGTGCAGTGGTTACAGTGTGGCTGGTATAGTCGAGTCTAGTTGAACAAGGTTCTGTTGTGCCACTACCCCCTTTAGTATACTATAGTGTGCCTATGCCATCGACGAGATTGCAAGTTGCGTGTGTCTTTTGTTTTGAGTCTGCCCTTTTCTACTTTCCATTTGCCCACTGCTGATCTGTTCTTTTGCTTTTTGCCTTTTGAAAGATTCTTTTTGACTGTTACGATTACATTCTATTGGTGAGTTAGAGTTCGTTAAACCATTGGTGAGTGATTTGTATATAATTTATATCTTACAGACCAACAACAACATGAATTCACGAATTACACGTTCGCGTACTGCCAAGTCGAATCATCCTCTCATGAAAGCCTCAACCCAACCCAACATTAGTGAGCAATTCCGACGTAGCATCAGTGATTTACCCAACGAAATGTTGAGCGCCATTCTGAACAGAATGCAATTACATCGTGTGTTTCAATTTCGATCTGTGAACAAAAAGTGGAAATTTATTATTGAGAACATTTGTCGGGACAAAAAGAGTTTGGTGGTTTGGAAATTTGGGTACGGAGACTATGAATGTATTTCGACGTTATCGAATCAATTCAATGGTCATCTCAAATTGAGCCACAATTTTGTCTTCATTCTACTGAAATCCAATCAATGCGGAGGTGAATTGTCTGCAAATTTGTGCCCAATTCTGGAAAATCTCTTTCCACAAATTGAACAATTCTTCACGAATGTTGGATTATTGTATTCTTCACCTGAATTTGTCTCGATGCTCCAACAGTGGTCTTCTCTTTTGACCACTCTGTCTTTGCCTAATCAAATTGATGACAATCTCTGCGCCCAAATCGCCAATTTACCCAATCTGAAACGACTTCATTTTGGCAAATTTAAAAATGGTGGAATTGCTAACCAACTGGCCCTAACCTTGAATAGACTTGAACATTTTTCTTACTACGGCTATGATTCTACCAACATTGTGCCTTTATTGGGAGCCAGATTGACTAGTTTGGGATTGCCTAACCCGAGTTTGAGATTTGACGAGATTACCAACTGGCGTAATGCTCAATTTGTTTCGAGTCTCGAGCGTCTTTGTTTATCTATATTCGATCCTCAAGTATTGACCTTCATTTGCAGACATTTTTCATCATTGCAAATGCTACGAATTAAAAGTGATAATAATAGTTTTAATCATCTTTTCAATGTAAGTGTGGTGTGTTTGTGTATTTGCATCAGTTCATTTATTGTTCAATTTATTTAGTTACTCACGGACTCGATTGAACACTTGGCTCGATTGACGCATCTCACTGAATTACGATTTGATTACTTTTGTAATTTTTGGTTTGGCCAACTTTGATTTCGCCAAACTTCGACCACTGCCCAACATTCGAAATCTATCTTTGGTCAATTTTACTTTTGAACCAAAAAATTCTGATGCCTACCGCCTTTGTCGTGTTCTCTCCACCATCTTTCCCAATGTGAACAAATTGACCATCAAAAGCAGGGTTTATATAATGCTGGAACATTCACTCGAATTGCATGTGAATCTTTTCACCAATTTGCGTTCACACGATTTCAGTTTGGACGATCCGATTGATCGTTTGTTGGATTACTAAGTTGATGAATAGACGATTTCAGAATAGTAGATTGCCTAAACAAATCTAATCTATTTATTGCTGATCCTTTGTATTCTTGTTGAATAAATCTTTTTTGCCTTTGATTTTACTTCTGTTTTGCTAGCTCATGAGAAGTCTAGTAAGATGATGCACACCTGTGCCAAAAGACCATTTCAAATTAAATATAAATATTTTGTCTATATTCAAACGAAATACAATGAAACTCCATTTATCCAACCAACTTTGCGCTCTCCTTCCAAAATAATTTCCTCATATCTAACGATGTTACCTGATTTATCGTTTCCCATGTATTCTTCAACCGAATTCAATGTTGTCAATCTTGTGTCACAACATTCGAATACTATCATTGGTGGATTTTACTTTTAGCAAAAATGTGTAAGGAAATTACTTTGTCACTTTATTTAGTCAAATTCTTTACATGATTTTTAAAAAAATGTCGAAAATTTGATCGTTAAAAGCCGTTTTTATAAAGAGTTTGGATATTCACTCCAATCAGATCACTTAAAGGGCCCACCTCACAAACACAGTTACAAAAGCAAAGAAATGTTAAAGTGGTCGCTGCTACCCCAAGCCTTTGTAACTGTATATGTGAGGTGGACCCTCAAGGGCAGTTCTCCCGCCTAACTTAAACTTTTAACCAATCCCTCCTTCTTGTTGCCATGTTCAAGTTATGTATTCAACTGTGCCTTTGCTTCTCCAGCGTTCGCTATGTGTAGAGTCGGCTCATAGCTACAACCGCTCGGTTCATTGTTTGCTGTTGTGGTGATTGGTACAGTCGCTCGCGTGTTTTGATGTTGTTTTGACTGTTTTCTATCACGAATCGAGCTCTCCCTTTTGATTTTTTGAACCAAACTTTTGTGATCTTGTTCATCTCGTAGCTGGTTGGTAAGTGCCCAATCATATCATTTTTGTGGTTATTTATGTGTGATCTTTTGAATTTCAGACCAAAACATCATGGATTCTGTCACTTTGACCGCCTCAAGTCAAAACCCATCCACACAAGGTTACTCCATCAGTAGATTGCCACCAGAAATGTTTCGAGACATTCTTCAGAGAGTGCCAGCACATCACTTGATTCGACTCAGATCAGTGTCCAACGGATGGAAGTCTATCAGTGAGGACATTTGTCGAGACAAAAAGAGCTTGGTGGTTTGGAAATTTGGGCACAACGACTATAGATGTATTTCGGAATTATCGAATTCATTCAACGGTCATCTCAAATTGAGCCACAATGTTGTCTTTATTCTACTGAAATCTAATCAAATCGGAAGTAAATTGTCTGCAAATCTGTGCACAATTCTGTCAAATTTCTTTCCACAAATTGAACAATTCTTCACCAATGTGGAATTTTCGTATTCATCTCCTGAATTTATTTCGATGCTTCAACAGTGGTCTTCAACTTTGACTGCTCTGTCTTTGCCTAATCAAATTGATGACATTCTCTGCGACCAAATCAACAATTTACCCAATCTGAAACGCCTTCATTTGGACAAATTTGATCCTGAAATTGCTGCCCAACTGGCCCGAACTCTGAATCAAGTTGAACATTTTTCTTTCTCAGGCTATGAATTGATTGTCCATCTCAAAGCCAGCTTTGTGCGATTGTTGGGGCCCAAATTGACTAGTTTGGGACTCCCTAGCCCGAGTTTGAGCATTGACGAGATCATCAACTGGCGTAATGCTCAATTTGCTTCGACTCTCGAGCGTCTTAGTTTTGTTACAATGGATCCTCAAGTATTCTGGTTCATTTGCAAACATTTTTCATCATTGCAAATGCTACGAATTAAAACTATTAATAAAAGTGATGATTTCCGTAGTCCTTTCAAGGTTAGTGTTGTGTGTTTGTATTTGCATCAGTTGACTAATTGTTCATTTATAGTTCACCACCGACACGATTGAACACTTGGCTCGATTGACGCATCTCACCGAATTGCGATTCGATTCCTTTGTAATTGACTTGGCCAACTTTGATCTCGCCAAACTTCGCCCACTGTCCAACATTCGAATTTTATCATTTGTCGATTTTACTTTTGAACCAGGAAATTTGTATGCCTACCGCTTTTGCCGTGTTCTCTCCACCATCTTTCCCAATGTGAACAAATTGACCATCAAAAGTAGGTTTTATATAATTCTTGAAGATTCACTCGAATTGCATCTGAAGCTTTTCACCAATTTGCGTTCACACGATTTCAGTTTGGACGATCCGATTGATCGTTTGTTGGATTACTAAGTTGATGAATAGATTGTCTACACAAATGTAATTTATCTATTTTTTGTATTTTTTGTCAAAAATGTCAAATAAATCTTTTCTATACTGAAACCGATTTTTGATTTTGCACTTCTGTTTTGCATGATCAATAGCCAATCTATTTTATATCACGCACTTTTCAATCTCAAATGGCAAATCGGCAAATTGGCAAAATGGCAAATTCAAATTTTATTTGATTTAATAAATTAGTAAAAAAATCTATAATTATTGCCCTAAATAAGATTGACAAAATTACTGGAAAATTTTCGTTTTTTATTATGTGTGCTGACGTATAATAATGAGAAATTGTTTTGGTTGAGTGATCATCTCGCAATCAGAGGATGTTTGTACGTATTTACAAATTGATTTCCTGTCTTTTTGGCTGCTGTCGTTGCTTCTTCAATTGTTTTCATAAAAGCAATTTGTCTACAATTGACAAATTGATTGTGATGTGAGTCATTTGCATTGTTTGATCGTATACAATCTCTCTACGCATTCAAAGTGAAATTCTGAATTCACATTTATTTATCACAAGTGATTTTTTGATTGTCTAATGATTGAAAATTTCTGAACATAATAATAAAATGAATCAACCAAAATTTTCGCCAAACTATTGCACCGAAAATGTGACTGATTTTTGTTACAAAATGATTGTCAAAAACAACTCAAATGCTTTCCTTCTAAATACAAGTCAAAATTTGAACTACATTTCAAACGCGCAAAATTCACACAAAATTTTGATTCTAGTATTGACGTGTTTGTTTATTGATTTACTTTTAATTTATATTCTATTTCGTGATATTAAAGATGCAATTGGGAGAATTTGCAATCGTACATTTTTGTGATTTTATTTGTCAATAATAAAAATTAAATTTAAATTAAATTGTATTTTGCGAATTTATAATATTGTCACACAATCTTGTTGTCATAACTTACAAGTTATAATTATGGTTACTCTGATGATTAGATTAGATCAATAAAGTGTTTGAATAATTAATACTTTAGCAACAATGGTAGTTAAAAGACAGAAAATAAGTGATTGCAACTTTAACGTTTGGCATGTGAAATTATCACAAAAGTTGATTGAAAAGGCTATTGTACTTGTGGTAAACAAAAGAGTACAAATAGTCTCATGCCGCATGGGTGTGATCATCAGCTGTTTGCTTCCAACACTGTTTTGGTTGGCGATTTCTCTTTGCTCGTGTGTTTTGGTGTTTAGCTGCTTTTCGCTTTTTGAAAGATTCTTTTTGGACTGCTACGACTGAATTCGATTGGTGAGTTTGGATTTTGTTTAATCATTGGTGGTTGATTTGTTTGTGATTTATAGACCAAACCACATCAACATGGATGCTCTCAAGTCGAATCGGCCACTTGTGGAAGCCTTGGCTCAACTCGATCTCGATGGACAATCAACACAAGGTGTCATCAGCAAACTGCCCAATGAAATGCTTCGAGCAATTTTGAGACGAGTGCAAGCACACCACTTGATTCGACTTAGATTGGTGAATAAGAAATTGAAGCTGGTTATTGAGGACATTCTGAGGGACAAGAAGGCATTGGCGATTATGCAACGTGCATCATACATGTACGAGTACACTTACTCTCTTTTGGAAATGTCGAACCGATTCAACGGACATGTCAAATGGAGCAGAGATTTTGTCCTTATTCGACTATTTTTCAATCCACACACTGGATTACACTTGTCTGACAATCTGTGTGCTCTTCTGGCCAAACTTTTCCCCCACATTGAGCAATTCTTTATCAATGGTCATGTTTCCTATTCCTCTAAATTCGCCTCAATGCTCCGCCAGTGGTCGCCAACTTTGAATACTCTATCTTTGAGTCCTGCATTTGTTTGTTTCAACGATCTTTGTGCCCCAATCAACGATTTGGTCAATCTGAAGAAATTTGAAATGACCACATTTCTGCCTGAAATAGCCACACAATTAGCTCCAACATTTGCTCGACTAGACCACCTTTCTGGTTGCATTATCGAAAATGTCATTGTGAACTCGCCAAATTTGGAAAATGGGATCACAAGTTTGGGCTTGTTTGACAGAAGTGTTCACGTTGGAGATTTAACCGAATTGAATCGGCTCAATGGACCAATTGTGTCTAGTCTCGAGCGTTTAAGCTTACATTCATCGAATCCTGATGCATTACAATTCATTTGTCATTTTGTGTGTGTGTGTGTGTGTGTGTGTGTGTGTGTGTGTGTGTGTGTGTGTGTGTGTGTGTGTGTGTGTGTGTGTGTGTGTGTGTGTGTGTGTGTGTGTGTGTGTGTGTGTGTGTGTGTGTGTGTGTGTGTGTGTGTGTGTGTGTGTGTGTGTGTGTGTGTTGTGTGTGTGTGTGTGTGTGTGTGTGTGTGTGTGTGTGTGTTAATTGTGTTTATTTACAGTTCACCACCAACGTGATCGAACACTTGGCTCGATTGACTCATTTGACTGAGCTGCGAATTGAGTCTTTTCTTATTGAAATGGCCGCTCTTGATGTCGCGAATCTGGTGCCACTGCTCAACATTCGAATCTTATCGTTGATGAATTTTTGTTTTGTCACCGGCCCACAAGAGCATTATTCTACTTTACCGCCAAATTTCCATGTTCGTCAATTTTGTCGAGTTCTTTTGATTATTTTCCCCCATGTGAAAAATTTGATCGTCAAAAGCTGCTATTATCCGGCGCTGGAAAATGCACTCGAACCACATGTGAACCTGTTTGTCAATTTGCGTTCACACGATTTCACTTTGACTAACCCGATCGATCGTTTGATGGAATAAGATGACGACCAGTGCAAGGACATCTTCAGTACATCACCAACCAATCATTGATTAGTAAATACACAAATCTAATTACCCCATTACAGATGTATATTGAATAATATGAAATCTTTTCTGTCCTAAACCTGACTTTGATTCTTTTTGGTAAATCTGTTGCCTACACAATTTTAATTACAAATCTGTTGTATATTTCTGAAAAAAAATCGTTTCTATTTTGACTTCTCATTCCACACAGTCATTGCCAATTGCAAATTACTCATTGACATTTAGTGCGCCTACTGTACTTAAGGCAGGAGGCGGCGCATTTTCAGTAAAAATAGCTGCCAGTCAAAACAGCGGGAAAAAGTGGTAATCTTTGAGTGCACTTTTCTCCTATGTTTCTGGACCGATTTTGGTGTATCATAGCTTTTATTAAAGGTAAATGTATATACTTTAAATTTATCTAGAAAAATCAAAGGGTTAAAGGTTTATTCGTTTTGAGTTGAGTTCAAAGTAAAAAACAATCAAATTTTTTCAAATTTGTTGCATATTTAGTAAAAATATCATTAAATAGTTTGAATTTTTCTAGATAAATTTAAAGTCAATACATCTACCTTTAATAAAAGCTATAATATACCAAAATCGGTAATCGGAAATGTAGGAGAAAAGTGCACCCAAAGATTACCACTTTTTCCCACTGTTTTGACTGGTAGATATTTTAACTGAAAATGCACCGCGTCCTGCGTTAAACGTAATCTAGTCTATAGTCTAAAGAGTACAAATAGTTTCTGTCTGACTGTGTGCCCATCATCAGCTGTCTCACTGTTTTGGCTGGCTATTTTCTCACTTGTTCGTGTTTTGCGTTGTTTTGCTATTTTTCCCTCTTCGGTTTTTTGACAATCTCGATTTAGTTTGGATTCTATTTTGGTAAGTTTGAATATAAATCATTGGTGTACGATACTTAATGTGCGTAATTTATTTTTGCAGACCAAATCACATCCTCAACATGGATTCGCGTGATTTCAAATTGAGTCACTCGCTTGTGGACGCCTTAGCTCAACTCGACATTGGTGGTGGCCAAGACTTCATCAACAGTTTGCCAAACGAAATATTGCGATCCATTCTTCACAGAATACAAGCACAACGCCTGATTCGACTCAGATCGGTGGCCAAAAGGTGGAAGGTTCAGATTGAGGACATTTGTCAAGGCAAAAAGTGTCTGATGATCATGCATCGTATGGATGAAGTGTTCTATCTTTCGAATTTATCGAAACGATTCAACGGTCATCTCAAGTTGAACACCGAATTTGTCTTTTTTCAACTCGAATATTCTGTGTGCAATCGAAGCGGAAATGCGGAAATTCACATATCCGGCCAACTTTGCACTCTTCTTGCAAATCTATTTCCCCGCATTGAACAGTTCTATGTCATTAAACATTTTTCCTGTTCCTCTCTCGAATTCAACTCTATGCTTCAACAATGGTCACCAACCTTAGCAACTCTATCATTCTGTGGATTCCCTTCTGAGAATGTCAATGAGATTTGTGTTCAAATCAACGAATTGGCCAATTTGAAGCAGCTCAATTTGGACTCATTATCGGAAGAAATGGCACAACAATTGGCACCAACCTTGGCTCGACTTGAACATCTTTCGGGCCGGGACTGTGATTCTGTGTCCAAAATTGTGCCATATTTGGGATCACGATCATTTTCTAGCCTTGGACTTTTATACTCCGACGTTACTACAGAAGAGACAACCAAATGGTTTCAGATTAATGAACAATCTGTTTCGAGTCTCGTGCGTTTGAGCCTCACTAAAAAGGATCCTCAAGTATTGTGGTTCATATGCAATCATTTTACTTCGTTGCAAATGTTACGAATTGATGTTTGTCGTTTCGACGTAAGTTTGTCTTTTGTGTTTCAATATGTAAAAGTTAATTAAAATGTTCTTTCATTCATATAGCTAGCCGAAACGATGGCACACTCGGCTCGATTAACTCACTTGACTGAGCTGAGAATTGAGTTCATCGAAATTGATTTGATCTTCTTTGATATCGCCTTTCTTCGTGTGCCACTCAACAACATTCGAATATTTTCTTTGGTGGATTTTTGCTCTGCCGCTGGTCAGGATGCCTACCCGATGATCGATTATCCTGAAATTGCAGATGTCCATCACTTTGCCCGAGTTCTGTCCGCCATTATTCCTAATGTGCAGCAATTGACTGTCGAATTTGATTGTTTTTATTGTGGTGCCAACTCTTTGTCAAAGTTTGGAAATTTGCTCAAACCCCATTTGAATCTATTCACCAATTTGCGTTCGTTCAATTCGCATTTGAATGGTTCGATTACGCGTTTGATGGACTGAGATGAGTAATAGTAGTGAGGAGGACTCCAAGATTTCATCAACGAATCATTGATTATTTACCCAAATCTAATTGTCCATTGATGATCTTTGTATATATTGAAGAATAAATTTTTTTTTCTGTTCTGAACACTCTCTCTCTCTCTCTCTCTCTCTCTCTCTCTTTGATTTTGAATATAAATATCAATTTACTTTTCATGTTGACTTTCATTTGAGGCCAAGTAAACTGATGCACACAGTGTGCATAGTAGTTTGCATTCCCCCGCGGAGTTAATTATCACACAAAACTATTGTGCTTATCAATAAACTTTAGTACTTTGTCCTTTAGTGAAATCACTCAAATTGTGCGTTCAAGCTGCTTTTGCTTTTGAATTGCAATTTAAATTCTCGCTTGAACTCTTTGGTAGCACACAACTTTGTCAGTTGTTTGGCTGGCTCGTTTGTGTTTTGGTCGCTGCTTTGCTCTATTTTTTCCGTTTGCCTTTTTCTTGGTCAAACTTTTTGATTTCACCAATTCTCAATTCTGTTGGTAAGTGAACCAAAATTGTATTTATCTATGTGTGACCATTTTGATTACAGCCACAAAGGGACTACAACATGGATGCTCTCAAGTCGAATGAGCCACTTGTGGAGACTTTGGCTCAACTCGATTTTGGTGGACCCCCAAAAGGTGTCATCATCACGAATGCCTTCAGAAAACTGCCGAATGAAATGTTACGAGCAATTTTGGGACGAGTGCAAGCACATCACTTAATACGTCTCAGATTGGTGAACAAGAAATTGAAGATTGTGATTGAGGACATTTTGAGTGGCAAGAAGGGATTGGTGATCAAGGAGAAACGTTGCGAAATAACGTACCGAGACAGTCTTTTGGCATTATCGAAACGATTCAACGGACACATCAAATGGAACACAGATTTTGTCTTTATCATACCCAGTTCTATTTCTGTTTTTCATATGTCTGGCAATCTGTGTGCTCTTCTGGCAAAGCTATTTCCCCGCATTGAACAATTCTTTATCACTGAACCTTTTTCGTGTTCCTCCCCTGAATTTGTTTCAATGCTTCGTCAGTGGTCTTCGACTTTGCATACTCTATATTTGCATCTTGATTATAGTGGACATTTCAACGATCTTGGTGGACCAATCAACGATTTGGTCAATCTGAAGAAACTTGAAATGGGCTTATTTCCAGCTGAATTAATCCAACAATTAGCTCCAACATTTGCACGACTAGAACACCTTTCTGGTTGTACTATGAAAGATGTTATTATGAGTTCGCCAAATTTGGCAACTCGAATCACTAGTTTGGGAATGTTGTACTTTAATTGTGTGAATGTTCAAGAGCTAACCGAATTGAATCATCTCTATGGACCATTTGTTTCCAGTCTCGAGCGCTTATTCATATATCCTTCGAATCCAATTGCTTTACAATTCATTTGCCAGCACTTTTTCTCATTGAAAATGTTGCGTTTTGATTGTCGTTGGCTGGTAAGTTTGACCATCTAATAATCCATCATTTCATTAATTGTTCATGTTCTAGCTCACCACCAACGTGATCGAACACTTGGCTCGATTGACTCATTTGACTGAGCTACGAATTGAGTTTATTCGTATTGAAATGGCCACTCTTGATGTCGCCAAGCTGGTGCCACTGTGCAACATTCGAACCTTTTCGTTGGTGGATTTTTGTTTTGTCACCGGCCAACAAGAGCATTATTCTACTTTACCACCAAATTTCGACGTTCACCAATTTAGTCTAATTCTTTCTACTATTTGCCCTAATGTGGAAAATTTGATTGTCAAAAGTCGCTATCGTTATCCAATGTTTGAAAATGTACTCGAACCACATGTGAACCTGTTTGTCAATTTGCGTTCACATGATTTTGGCCTGACTGATCTGATCGATCGTTTGGTGAACTAAGATGTAAGATGTTGTACAGGGATCTTCAGTACTAACGAATCATTCAATACACAAAACTAATTCCTCATTACTGATGTGTATTGAATAATAAATCTTTTCTGTACTAAATCAGACTTTGAGTCATTTTGGTAAATCTGTTGAGGCTTGTCTCTGACAATATGCATTGAATTGAGTGTGCATATGATTATCTGCCATTTTAATCTTCACTACAATCTTTTTTCTCGTAATTGAACGAATTAAAAAAATACATTTAAATTCGTTTAAAAATGTTATTGTCTTGATTGATATTTTGATATTTAAAACACAATATAAATTTGAATTATCTGCTCATGACTTTCCATTTCTTTGATATTTTTCTCAACTTTTTGCACTATTTGATGATTAACGCTTTATCTGTCCTTTGTGACCAAATAATGAAGTCAAGTTTAGTCGAGTTTTGTAAGCATTTTCCCCCTATGTACACAATTTGAAAGTTATTTGAATCATTTTGTCATTTAGTGTGAATTCAATTTGCAATTTATAATCATCCGATTAATTAAAATGATCTTATTATATATTTTTTGTGGAGTGAGATGAATTGATTGGCTGTACAAATGTAATAAATTGTCATTTCTTATAAATTGATTTTTGTATACTGATGAATATTTTTTTCTATTTTTTGAGTTTTTGGGCTCGATATTTTATAAATCTCAGTAGGGGTCAAGTAAGATGATGCACACCTGGGCAGCAGTTTTGCATTTTTCTGCTGATTTGAAAGAATATTGTAGTTATCAACAAACTTTTGTACTTTGTCCTTTAGTGAAATCATTCCATTCTTGTGTTCAACTGCTTTATCCTCAAACACGTTTGTTAGTCTATTTAGTTTTTGATTGTGTCGAGCAACAAACATTTTTGAATTCAAATCCTCAAATCTTTTCGGTAATTTTGAAAATAAGTTTGATAACTAAAGTTCTGTTTAACTACGATAATTTTTCTTACGTACAGATCCAAACTAATATACCACAACATATGGATTCTCATGCTGAACAGTCGATTCACTCGATTGTGGAAAATCAATCAGAAATTCGTGTAAACTTGAACGCATTGCCCGCCGAAATGTTTTTAGCCATTCTAACCAGACTATCTGTGGCCAACTTGATTCGCCTCAGAACAGTGTCCAAGCGATGGATGATGGCGATTGAGTCCTTTTGTCGGCACAAAAAGTGCTTAGTGACCGTACATTCTTCTCACAAGGAATATCTTTCACAATTATCGCAACGATTCAGTGGTTATTTCAAGTTGAATTACAACAAGGATTTTGTTGTAATTCAACTCAAATTCCACAGTATCGATGATGAATTTCACAAGTCCGACAAACGGTGCACTCTTCTCGCGAAATTATTTCCACGCATTGAGAAATTCTTTACCAATGTAGGTTTTGTGTATTCCTCCCGGGAATTTCGCTCAATGTTCCAACAGTGGTCTTCAACATTGACTTTTTTGTCTTTGTATAAATTTCCTTGGAATTTTGAGCATCTTTGTGCTCAAATCAACCAGTTGGCCAGTCTGAGGCAACTCGACGTCTATTCAAATATCGTTGATATTGCCCAACAATTGAAACCAACTTTGGCTCGACTTGAGCACATTTCAACTTGTTCAAATATTGTCGAAATTGTGCCATTTCTGGGAGAAGGCATTACGAGCCTAGGAATCTGTTTATCGATTGCGAGCCTTGATGAAATGATCAAGTTTCGCGATCTTTATGCAGGAGAAGTTTCGAGTATTTTACGTTTTTCTTCAAATACTATTCGTGATCCTCAAGTAGTGTCATTCATTTGTGATCATTTTACATCATTGAAAATGTTGAATTTTGAGGCATATTTCAAAGTAAGTTTTTTGTTTTCATAATGTTAATTAATATTGTTCTTATACCTATAGCTCACCACAAACATGATTGCACATTTGGCTCAATTGGTTCACTTGACAGAATTGAGAATTGAATCCATTTTTATTGACTTGGCGACGCTTGGTGTCTCAAAATGCCTGACGCCACTCGGCCAAATTCAAATTTTGTCTTTGGTGGATTTTCATTTGGCCAACGGTCAAGGTTTGCTCAAGTGTTTACCTGAAAATTTTGATATTTACAATTTTACTCAAGTTCTTTCGACCATTTTTCCCAATGTTCAAAAATTGACCGTCAAAAGCTATCGTTATAAAGAGCTTGCAAATTTACTCGAAACTCATGTGAAGGCATTTGTCAATTTGCGTTCATACGATTTTGGTTTGAAAGATTGTTTAATGGACTAAGATGATCAAAAGTACGTTTCATCAGCGAATCATTAATTATTTACACTTTAATTGTCCATTACTAATCATTGTATTTTAATGAATTAATCTTTGTTTCTGTACCAGATTTTTTATATATTTTTTTTGTAAACTCTCTTAAAAATATAGGCAATTAAATTGTCCAATCCAAATTATTTTAATTCAATTAAATAAAATGGCTTTTGCACATTTGTGAACCAATGAGTAGAAATAGTCTTCGATAGCGGCGCTCACATTTCTGTCTGTTGTTTTGGTGGCGATTTCTGTCTCGCTCTTGTTTTGAGTGCTGTTTGTGATTGTTCTCTATTTTCTTTTTGATCTCAAATCTGTTGGTAAGTGAACCAAAGTCGTGTTTATCTATGTATGACCATTTTGATTACAGGCTCAAAGCACAACAACAAAATGGATTCGCGTACTCTCAAGCCGAATCAGCCACTCGTGGAGGCCTTGGCACAACTCGATCTCGGTGGACAATCATCATCACAAGGTGCCATCATCATGAGCACGGATGCCTTCACCAAACTGCCGAATGAAATGTTACGAGCTATTTTTGGCAAAGCTCGTCACTTGATACGACTCAGATTGGTGAACAAAAGGTGGAAGGTGGTGATTGAGGATATTTTGAAGGACAAGAAGGGACTGGTGATTATGCAATGTTCATCATACGAAGACACTCTTTTGGAATTGTCGAAACGGCTCAATGGACACGTCAATTTGGACAAAGATTTTTGTCTTTTTAGCGAGACTTAGTTCGAAGAACAAGTCAAGCTAATGGTTTTGCCATCGTGTATGTATGTATGTATGTATGTATGTATGTATGTATGTATGTATGTATGTATGTATGTATGTATGTGTGTGCAGAGGTGGTGTAGGATCGATTCCCGGTTCGGACAACTTTTTTTTATTTTTATTTTTATTTTTTTAAACTACACTAAGTCTCGCTTACTGCCCGGCTTGCCGGACTTTTTACGGATGAAATTCAATCTACTCTACTTTTATTCACTTAATCCAAATGTATTGCCATTCGTTTGCGAGTACTTTTCTTCATTGCAAATGTTGCGTTTTGACTGTACTTGCAAGGTAAGTGATTCTGTTTTAATGTGTATCATTAATTGTCCATTTATTAGCTCACTACCAACATGCTCCAACACTTGTCTCAATTGACTCATTTGACTGAGTTACGACTTTTGTTTATTCGTATTGAAACGGCCGCTCTTGATGTCGCCAATCTGGTGCCACTGCGCAACATTCGAACCTTCTCTTTGGTGGATTTTATGTTAGTCATTGGTCTACAAGAGTATTATCGTCTTACTTTACCACCAAATTTCGATGGTCACCAATTTAGTCGAACTCTTTCGACTATTTTTCCCAATGTTGAAAATTTGACCGTCAAAAACCGCTATTATTCAATGCTTGGGAATTTACTCGAACCACATGTGAACTTGTTTGTCAATTTGCGTTCACACGATTTTGGGTTGACTGATCCGATCGATCGTTTGGTGGAATAAGATTTGGCGACTTGTTCTAGGACATCTTCAGTACATCCCAATGAATCATATACATTGTCTACTCAAATCTAATTACCCCATTACTGATGTATATTGAATAATAAATCTACTTCTTTTTAAATCAGACTTTGTTTCTTTTTGTTAGATCTGTTGAGTCTCCTACAATTTGCATCGAATTGTGTGTATTTGTTACTTTCCGTCATTTTATATTTTCTAGTCTAGAGTCTAGACCGTCTAGACTCGAACTGAATTCAACAAACAATGCTTTTTGTCCATTTGTCCCACTACTATCTTTTTCTGCTAATAAACGACTTGAACTGTCAAAAAGTGTCCAGTCAGTCCAAGAGTTTGACAATTTAACTCAAAGAACATTTGGATTTGTTTACCAATTAAGTGAGTTAATAGATAGTTTGATATTTAAATCACAGTAAATTTGAATTATCTGCTCATGACTTTCCACCACTTTGATCTTTTTTCAACTTTAGAACTCATAAAAATGCACATAATAATGATCATGTAATTGCAATTTTTGATTTATTGTATTTGATAGATTGTAAGATTGTCGATTCACTACATACATACTGTATGTATGTATTTAAGTTAAATTTTAACAATTAACGCTTTATCTGTCCTTTGTCATCAAATTACTGAAGTCAGGTTTAGTCGAGTTTTGTAAGCATATTTTCCCAAATGTACACAATTTGAAAGTGATTTGAATCATTTTGCCATTTAATTTGTGTGAATTCAATTTGCTTTTTTAACGATCCGATTACTGATTTGATTGACTAAATTGATTTGAATAAATTGAAAAGTGCCATAAACATCTCAAAGATTTCACGAATATGGTCATTTATTGTCTTTGCAAATCTAAATATCAATTACTGATCTATTTTTATAATTAAACCAATAAATATTTAAATGTCCTATTATGTAGATTGTTTTAATTCATTTTAACTAATTAATTTAATTAAAAATAATGTCTTTTTGCACATTTGTGAACCAATGAGTAGAAATAGTCTTCGAGCGCACCGCTCACAGCTGTCAGTTGTTTGTGTCGTTGTTTTGCTGGCTCGTTTGTGTTTTGGTGCTGCTGCTTTGTGTCGTTCTCTATTTTCCTTTTGCATTTACTTGTCCAAACTTTGTGATCTCAAATCTGTTGGTAAGTGAACCAAAGTCGTGTTTATCTATGTATGACTATTTTGATTACAGCAAAGGGGCCAACAAAATGGATTCGCGTACTCTCAAGTCGAATCAGCCACTCGTGGAGGCCTTGGCTCAACTCGATCTCGGTGGACAATCATCATCACAAGGTGCCATCATCATCAGCACGGATGCCTTCACCAAACTGCCGAATGAAATGTTGCGAGCTATTTTTGGCAAAGTACAAGCACACCACTTGATACGACTCAGATTGGTGAACAAGCGGTGGAAGGTGGTTATTGAGGACATTTTGAGTGACAAGAAGGGACTGGCCATCATGCAAAGTTCATCATACAAAGACACTCTTTTGGAATTATCGAAACGGCCCAATGGACAATTGAACAAAGAGTCTGTCTTTTTACGGATGAAATTCAATCTATTCTTAAGATTTTATTCACTTAATCCAAATGTATTACCATTCATTTGCGAGTATTTTTCCTCGTTGCAAATGTTGCGTTTTGACTGTACTTGCATGGTAAGTGATTGTGTGGTTCAATGTGTATCATTAATTGTTCATTTCTTAGCTCACCACCAACATGCTCCAACACTTTTCTCGATTGACTCATTTGACTGAGTTACGACTTTTGTTTATTCGTATTGAAATGGCCGCTCTTGATCTGGTTCCACTGCACAACATTCGAACCTTCTCTTTGGTGGATTTTAAGTTTATGACTTGTCAACAAGAGTATCGTCTTACTTTACCACCAAATTTCGATGGTCACCAATTTAGTCGAGTTCTTTCGACTATTTTTCCCAATGTTGAAAATTTGACCGTCAAAAGCCGCTTTTATCCAATGCTTGGGAATTTACTTGAACCACATGTGAATCTGTTTGTCAATTTGCGTTCGCACGATTTTGGGTTGACTGATCCGATCGATCGTTTGGTGGACTAAGATGGTGGCTTATACAAGGACATCTTCAGTACATCAACAACGAATCATTGTCAATGATTCATTGATTGTCTACACAAATCTAATTACCCCATTACTGATGTATATTGAATAATAAATCTTTTCTGTCCTAAATCAGACTTTGATTCTTTTTGGTCGATCTGTTGAGTCTCTTACAATTTGCATCGAATTGTGTGTGTGTAGCTTTCTGCCATTTTATATTTTCTAGTCTAGACTTGAACTACAAGTAATGCTTTTTGTCTAGTTGTCTAGATTGGCGGCACTTTTGCAGCTTTTGCGACGCAAAATTTGCTTTCTACTTTTCTCGGAAAAGCTTTCTGCTTTCCATTTCGTTTTGCCAATATTGGCTATTGCATGAAAGTTTGTGTGAAGGGTGCCTCTTGAATGTGCAATGTTGAACACACAAGTCAGGGTGGTTCGAAATGGCGACAAATGTTTGTCGTCTTATGTGACTGAATAAGTTATGTCTTAGTGAGCTTCACGCGCTCGTCTATTAGACGCGTCGACTGACTAGACAAAAGACCAATTACATTTCTCCTCTTCCACTTGTTGAGAAGTGGCTCTCTCTCTGCATGACCATTTGTCATCTTATGCTTAGTCATGGTGAAGCCACTATGTCTACTGTCACTTAGTGTGGACATAGCCGAACTCGACTGCCTTTATAAGCACGTGTTGCTGATGTGCTCACTCACTAAGTGCCTTGTATGTGTTTTGATCAGTTGTCTTTACGACTTGTGCTAAAACACCTCCTCTCTTTACAGATTGTGTCTACTCAGTTCTGACGATCAACTTCTCATCTGGCTCTACCACACAAGTATCATCATTGGTTTCTTTGTATGGCGCAGTGTCTACTTAGTTCAACCAAACCCTTCTGTACTTTTATTCTTCACCAATAAAGCTTTTAACTTAACACGTTATCAGCACGACGCTACAGGATGGAACTCGCAAGCCTCTTTATTGGTGGACTGATCTCCCTCTGTGCCGTCCTCATGTGGATCGTTCTGAATGGAAAACCGAGCCAAGATACTGATCGACCATTACGTGACAACCGGAAGTATCAGGAAAGCGAAATCGTACGCTTGAATGGCACGAACTACTCGAATTGGCAGTACATGCTACGGTTGGCTCTCCGTCGCCTCAGAATTGAACAGGCTATTCAACGCCCTCTCCCAGTGAATTCTGAAGCCAACCAGACTGCTTTAGCCCGAATCACTTGCTCTCTTGATGACCGACATCTCTCCATGGTTCGGGAGATTCTCTCAGCTCATGAAGCCTTCGAGAAGATTAGCAAGGAGTACGTCACCAACGACGTAGTGAAACAAGCCCTCTTGGAACGAGACATACGGGCAATCAAACTAGATGGGTTTACCGAGGCAAAAGTCCGTGAAGTTAGCCTCTCAGTTGGCCAGAAGATTGACGAGTTACGAATGGCTGGCTCTGACTTGACCCACGAAAGGGAACTGTGTCTTTATGTTGATGGTCTCCCAAGTGAACTGGTTCCTTTCAAGGCCTCCACCTATCAACAACTGAGTATCCTCACGAAAGATCAACTGCTTCTTAATTTGATTCGATACTGTGAGATGTTGAATGGTGGTAAAACGTCCGAACAGAGCTTTGTCAGCAAAGGAACCAACTATGGTCGTCCTACATTCCAGAAGGAGATGAGACGTTGCCACCACTGTGGTATTCAAGGTCACCTCATCGCTGATTGCCGAAAAAGGAAAGGTGAAGAACGGATTTTTACTGGAGTAAACCAGAAGACCAGTAGCGGTAGTGAAATTGCCAAGAAAAATTCTGTCTTTAATGCTACTGAGGAAATAAATAACCTTCGTAATTATGTCGTAGACTGGATAATTGATTCGGGCGCTTCCAGTCATTTTGTGACATCTGACCGACATTTGATGAACGCTATCTCAATCAGCCAATCAGTAAGCACAGCGAATGATCACCAGTGCAGGATTTATCGACAAGGTGACCTCATCCTGCATACAGGACCCGAGGTGATGTATCTCAAGGATGTCAAATTTGCCCCAGACTTTAGCGCAAATCTTCTCTCCGTGAGCAAACTGACTAAAGATGGCTTCAAAGTCGAATTCAACATGAAAGAAGCTATTGTAACTAAACGGGGAAAAGTATATCTCAAGGCAACTCGTAGTGGAAATCTGTACCTATTCAATGGAATTGAGCGCGCTCTACTGTCCTCCAAAGTTGTTGATTGGCATAGTGTACTAGCTCATCCAGGTAGAGAAAAACTGGAAAAACTAATGAAACTCTACAATCTAAAATGTGATCATGATGAACATTGTGTAACGTGTGCCCGGTGCAAGCTGAAACAGCTACCATATCCTCCATCAACAACAACGACATCTCGCCCTCTTGAACTAATTCATTCAGATCTCGGAATTGTGAATAACCCTCTTGGGTTTGATGGATCTCGGTATTTCATGATCCTGGTGGATGACTACACTCGCTATGTGGAAGTGTTCACTCTCAAGAGCAAGGCTGAAGCAATCCTGGCATTTCAAGAATACAAAGGAAAAATGGTGAAGCAGTTTCCCATCGGAATTGGTGCTCTACGAACAGACAATGGAGGGGAATACACCTCAAATGAATTCATTGAACTACTGAAGGTGGAAGGAATTTACAGACAGCGAAGTGTACCATTTTGTCATCAACAGAATGGCGTCAGTGAACGAACAATTCAGAAGATTCAAACGATGGCACGTGCGATGTTGTTCGAAAGTTGTTTGCCACTGAAATTCTGGCCTGAAGCAATCCGTACTGCATGCTATATTGCCAACCGATTGCCCCATAGCTCAATCAATAACGAACTACCCTGCAAACGGATGTTTAACCGAGAACCTGAATTCGAGAAGATGAAAACATTCGGATCGGTTGCATATAGTTGGATTCCTCATGAAAAGAGGAAGAAGTTTGATCCCACTTCAGAAGAACTTATCTTTGTTGGGTATTCGTCCGACGCAAAAGCCTACCGACTACTCAATCCTAGTACTGGAAAAGTTATCAATCAGAGAAATTGTGACATCTGGAACGGTGTGTTCCCAGCCTGCATTAAGTCTATGAAATCACTAAAAGAAGGCGAACAAGAGTGCACATGTGAAAGCAATCCACAAACTCGAGCGCTATTTAACATTGATGAAATTGAAGAAGTGAATGAGACTGAAGAACTTGGTGAAGGACAAGCCACTAATGTTCCGACCACCGAATCAACTACTGAAACTGACATCACACCAGTCTTGGACCTACAAAACCAGCTTCAATCTCTAGAAAACCAAAGAAGGGAAACTGCACTTAACCAAGCATTGGAGAATTTTGATCAAAGGCTTCGACTGCCTGCGACTACAACGCCAACTGTCGGGACTGTAACAACTACTGCAGTAACAACAACACCTACTATCGAGTCACAAGAGCGGAAATTAGAAGTACAAGTTCCCAATACTGTTCCCAAAGTTGAACTGAAAGCCGAACCTGCTGATCAAACTACTGTCAAGACTATTATGGAACTTATTACAAAACCTACTGCAGAACCTCCTGTAGAACCTATAGTCGAACCTACTACAGAAGCAATTACCGAACAAGTCCCTGTAACTACTGATGAACCACAAGTACAAATGCGTCGAATTCAGCCTCCAAGAAATTGTGGAGCACCAGACCGATTAAACTATATTGCACCGGGAGAACAGGCAAGTTCTGTGATGCAGTATCCAGACTACCAAGCTGCCCTTGTGTCACCAGCCTCTCATCCAACAGAACATATATACGTACCAGCCAACTATAACGAAGCTATGCAGTCCCCAGAAAGGGATTATTGGATCGAAGCAATGACTGATGAAATCACATCACTAAATGCACATCATGTTTATCAAGTTGTCGAACAAAAAACTTGCTGGCGAAAGAAAACTTATCACCACCAGATGGGTGTATGATGTCAAAAAGAACAGCCTTGGAGCTATTGTCCGGTTTAAGGCAAGATTGGTGGCTCGAGGATTTAACCAACAGAAAGGTATTGACTTTGAAGAAACCTTCAGCCCTGTAGTATCATACACCGCAATCCGTGCCATGATGGTAATTGCAAGCCAACAGAAGCTACGTGTACATCAGATCGATATCAAAACAGCTTTCCTCAACGGCGATCTGGACACGGTGGTGTATGTCCATCCACCTGATGGATTCAAGGATAATGGCACGATATGGAGGGTCGATAAAGCTATGTATGGACTCAAGCAGGCTCCAAAGTGTTGGAATGAGAAAATGAACGTTGCCCTGAATGAACTCGGTTTCAAAGCTATTCAATCAGACCCGTGCCTCTATGTGAAACGAGTAGGAAGCGTAAATCTGTTCTTGCTGGTATGGGTAGACGATATTCTGATCTTCACTCATACAGAACAACAAATGACTGAAGTCAAGCAACAACTGGAGCACAAGTTCGAACTAAGGGATCTTGGACAAGTGAATCGTTTCCTTGGAGTCAACTTCACAAGAGACGAATATGGAACATTTTCACTTTCCCAAGAAATGTACATCAATGATCTACTGAACAGATTCAACCTTGAAGACTCAAGCCGTATCCAGACTCTGCCTCAACTAGACAAGCTTGATCTAACAGATGGAAAAATCAACCACAATGTGCCAATCAGGAGTCTTATTGGAAGTCTGTTATACATCGCAAACTTAACCAGACCGGACATTGCTGCTGCTGTAAATCTACTTTCTCGACACCTTCATGAGCCTACTGACCTAGTCTGGACATACAGCAAACAAGTATTGGCATACCTAAAGCACACGAAAAACCTCAGTCTTACTCTAGGAAGTTTCGACAACTCTAATCTAGTCTGTTACGTAGACGCCAATTTTGCAACCATTGGTGACCGAAAATCCCAGTCAGGTGCACTGTTCCAACTAAACGGAAGTTCCATAACCTGGTTTAGCCGAAAACAGAAGACCGTCAGCCTTTCAACTACTGAAGCAGAATATACAGCAATGGCAATGGCCTGCAGAGAAGTACTTTGGCTACAACAGCTACTTCATGAACTGAGCTTCCCCGTCCAATTGCCAACTACCATTCTAGAAGACAACATGCCTGCAATCCAGATTGCAAACTCTCAACGAAGTCTCTCGGACACCAAACATATTGATGTGAAGATGCACTGTATACGAGACTACAGTGCCAAGCGCTACATCACCATCAAGCATGTCAGTACACACAATCAACTAGCCGACTGTCTTACCAAATCGTTGAGCAATTCCAAGCATACGAAGCGGATACTCTTGGGACCTGATGGTCAAGCAGTTCGGGAGCAGGGGGAGGTGTTGAGAAGTGGCTCTCTCTTGCATGACCATTTGTCATCTTATGCTTAGTCATGGTGAAGCCACTATGTCTACTGTCACTTAGTGTGGACATAGCCGAACTCGACTGCCTTTATAAGCACGTGTTGCTGATGTGCTCACTCACTAAGTGCCTTGTATGTGTTTTGATCAGTTGTCTTTACGACTTGTGCTAAAACACCTCCTCTCTTTACAGATTGTGTCTACTCAGTTCTGACGATCAACTTCTCATCTGGCTCTACCACACAAGTATCATCATTGGTTTCTTTGTATGGCGCAGTGTCTACTTAGTTCAACCAAACCCTTCTGTACTTTTATTCTTCACCAATAAAGCTTTTAACTTAACACCACTGTGGGTCAACTCCCCCCTCCTCTTGGTATACCGAGTGGAGGGCATATAAAAGTGGGACATCTCTCCAGGGCTCATTTGGCAGTTGCACTTGCTTTCGATTGGTCGCTTCATTTTGTTGAGCGTTTTTCGTATTGATTTTGTTTTTCTGTTTTGCATCGCTTCATTGCGTGTTTTGCATTTCTTCACAAATGATCTCTACACGTTTTATTCTCTTCACAATTCGTAAGTCACTTTATCTTATAACTCAATCTTAATTTTACGTAAATCTATACAGGTCGAGCATTTGTTTGCGTTATGTCTGATTTTGTTTTGGAATGGTTCAACTCGACGCCAACTTTACGGGATTTTTGTGTCAATCCGTGCAACTTTGAATTTTTCCCATCGATTTTTGATTTTTGATAGTAAGCCTACTTTTTCGCCATATTTTCTATCATAATCATGTCTATCATTTAGTCATGAATCTTGGAACTCTGTCTTTACGTTTTTGGCCGACTAAACCTCAGCAACATTCAATTTCATCAGTTTGCATCGTTTTCTGACTCGTTTTCCTGTTTCAATCACTCAAATCTTCGATTCTTCCAAACAACGCATTCTCACTTTCATCAATCTAATGTAATTTAATCAATGCCCGTTGGTGAGTTTGTTCCAAATAATTCTTCCTCAAAATTATTTTTTCATACACAAACACACACATTTTCACCCACTTACAAATCACATTCATTCTTATTTTACTTTCATTACATTTCACATTGCAACATGGTTTGAATCGCACATATGCATGTTCATGTTTGCGATTCAAACTATCTTGAAATCTAATATTTGTTCAGGATTTTATTTCACGTCTTTTTCACAATACACACGATAACTAGAAATGTTTTAAAAATACAATCGTTTCATATTAGTTCAAATTATTTAATCAATTATTTAATCAATTATTTTGTGTAGAAGATCAATTCGTGTTCAAGTTTTTGCTTTGACAATTTTATCAATATGACTGAATATATTGATAAAATGAAAACATAAGATGAACTTGAACAAGAATCGATTTTAGAACAAAATTGTGCTGCTTTTTGTATGATTTGAAATTTATTTCCAATAGAAACAAATTGGGCATATTTTAGTCGGCTCAATATTGACAACTAACAGAATTTTGTTGTCTCTTTTTGTCGATTGAACGATTCTCAATTTGTTTCTTTTATGGAAATGCAACTCGAATTATGATCAAATTCAAAATGAATTGTTCATTAACACAGATCCTCCATCATCAGTAGCACTAGAGATTGCTTTCATCTCTTATCTTTTGCATCCAATCAACAGAAAGCAATTTCCACTATCTTCCCTAAATGGCAATTTGTCGTTCAAATTTGTATGACAAATAGACTTTTGTTGGTAAGTTGGTGAAAGTTACTTTGTGTTTCTTGGAAAAGATATAAAGATAAAGATGAATACAATCTCTGTTGTTACTGATGATGGACGATCTGATTGGCAATGATCAATGATTGATGAAATTGTGGAAATTTAAAATTGTGAACATTCAAATTCTGAATCAATCCAGTTTGTCCACAGTCTCAGCATCTGTTGCTTCTTTAAAACGAAAAGTAAAGTTTGCAACATTCTTACACATTCACAACGAAAGTTCACTTTGTTTCTTTTCATTTTAGAGAAGCAAGAGATTTGAGGACTGTGCACGAATTGTGTCAAGTCACAATTTGTGATTGACTTTGATTGATTGAGATTGATTGATTAGGTTGATTTGATTTGTGAATTTGATTTGTGAATTTGATTTGTGAATTTTAATTGAATTCTCAGTTTTTTTTGTTTCACATTTGACATTACACATTACAACAAACATTATCCAACTTTTTTTTATCAAACATTTCTTTCCATTTCTATTTGTTTTCACATTACTTTATGAACAACTCAAGTTGAGTCTCAACCAACGGGCATCGAAAAATTTGTAGACGATTGTAAAATGAGTAAACATTTTCGTTTTTGGATTTTATTGTTTTGTAATATCGTTGTGTTTTTTTAAATAAATTAAATGAAAAGATTTAATTAAGCAATTTAATTGGAATTGTAAAGATAAACAGTAAATATCTCTGCTGTGTTACAAATATGTGAAAAAAAGTTTGACTCGATTGGAGGTGACTTGAATCGTTTATAGCAATTTGATCTATTTCATTGAATTCTTCATCTTCTTCTCTTGATATCGCGACTATTGTTTTGAATCTAGAGATGATAACGTCCTTTGGAATATCCAGCAAATCTAGTCCATCAAACGCATAATCGGGTGCCAAACCAAACTAAAATCATACGAACGCAAATTGGCAAAAAAGATTCACATGACGTTCGAGTAAATGGCCAAGCTCAGGTTTAGTGCGACTGTATACATACATGTAGATTGCTGAAGCAAGTTGCTAAACTCGTTAGTCTAGAATGCTCATTCAAATATGGCAAAATTGTATAAACAATAGACGGCAAATTCGATACAGAAAGATGTTGAATCCGTGCCAATGTTGGTGCGAGTTGACTCACTGGAAATGTAGATCCCAAACTGAGTTGCCGCAGATTGGTCAATTGGTTGATTAGAACACACAAATCGGGTGATGGGAGTCGTCGAAGAGATAGAGTGGTTAAGGTGGGTGACCACTGTCTGAGCATTGAGCTGAGTTCAGGGAGTGAACATTGAAAATCCACATCGACAAAGAATTTTTCAATGCGAGGAAATAGTTCCGCAAGAAGAGTACAAAGTTGAGCCGACAGATCAACTGCCATCGATTGTCGTGAAATGTATGGCAGTCGAATGAGCACCAACTCATTTGGACACAATTTGAGTTGTCCAGTGAAACGTTTCAACAATTCTGTGTAATGGTTTCGGTTCCAATCAGTCCACACAATCAATAAGCTGGTCTTGTTCCGACAAATGTCCTCACTAATCGACTTCCACCCAGTGGACACCGATCTGAGTCGAATCAAGTGATGTGCTGGCACTCGGTGAAGAATGGCTCGTAACATTTCGGGTGGCAATCTACTGATAGTGCCTTGTGTGGATTGGTTGAATTGATCATTTGAGGTTGTCGACGTGACAGCATCCATGTTGTTGTTGTTATGTTTTTGTCTGCAATTCAAAACCAACCAGCTTCGAACAAATTTGTTTAAGTTATGAAATAAGAGCTCGATTCGTGATAGAAAACGGTCAAAACAGCATCAAAACACGCGAGCGAGTGGGCCAATTGTCATCATCACAACAGTAGCAATTGCTGCAATATGAGCTACCCTTCAGTGAAGGGCCTTCACAAAGCGAACGTTAACTGTGTTGGAGAAGCAAAGCCTCAGTTGAGTATAACTTCAACATATGCATGGCCATATGGCAACAAGTAGGCGGGCTGTGAACTGCTTTCGAATATATAATAAAAGTAAAAGTTACGATTCCATACAAATTAACAATTTCACAATGATCACGATGAAATGCAATTTATTTGACGTAAATTATAATAATAATACAAATATGACGATAGTTTTAAAGTTTGTTGTTTAAGTAGGTAATTTGAAGGACATTAACAAAAAAATAGATCAAACACAATTCTCGACAAAATAAACGATAAAAACCTTTGAGACCATAATGTCCTTGTCACAATCTGTCCATCTCAGTCCATCAAACGCATAATCGGATGCTCCAAACCAAAATCATACGAACGCAAATTGACAAAAAGATTCACATGACGTTCGAGTTCAGGTCCAAGTTCTGGCTTGAAGCGACTGTAGAGATTCAATTGTTCAACATTTGGAAAAATGTTGCATAAAAATTGACAAAACTGTTGCGCCTTCTCGTGCAAATTGTCATACTCAAAACGGAAATCCACCAAAGACAGTACTCGAAGATTGGGAATGGGAACCAGATTTGAACTATCCAAAGAAGGCAGGTAATGTATTCCATCAACTCGCAACTCAGTCAACTGAGCCAATCGAACCAAATGTTTGGTGTTTTTAAAAACAATATCAAACGGCTATATCGGGTGAAGAGCATTAATTATTATGTAATGTGTTACCGTCCAAACGCGAAATTCGTCATTCCGCCTTTTGCCTAGGCAGTCTCAGGAATGACTAGGCATTCCGCGTTTTAAAATTCTCATTTTAGGCAAAAGTGAAAATTCAATGAACGAACAACGATAAAATTGCTATTTCGCTCATAAACATGTTTAAAACTAACTTTTAATACAAATTTTAATTTTTGTTAAGTTATATAATAAAATAACTTAATGATTTCCAGAAATTGGTGACGTTTTAAAATCTCAATATTTAAAAAATAAAGTTTTCCTACAGTTAAAATTATTTTGCCTTTTGCCTAGGCAAAACATGGAATGACGACTTTTCCACTTTGCCGGTATCATAAACCGTCCAAACGCGAAATTCGTCATTCCGTGGTTTGCCTAGGCAAAACTAGATAAAAATTAGATATTTCCACTTTTGCCTAAAGTGAGTATTTTCAAACGCGGAATGCCTAATCATTCCTGAGACTGCCTAGGCAAAAAACGAAATTAGAAATTTGAACATTTTTCTTTTGATTTGCCTAGGCAATCCATAGAATGACGAATTTCGCGTTTGGACGGTAACATATGACGAAACTTACCCAACGATAAAAGGTCACATCAAAATGTAGCATTTGCAATGAAGAGAAGTGCTCACAAATGAATGCAGGAATTGAAGAGTCAATGATTCCTAAACTCAAACGAGTAAGCCGTGAAATGAACTGACCATTCAGTTGGTGCCAATTTTGCAACTCCTCCCACTCCACTCGGTCAGAGCTTATTTCTAAACTTGTCAGTGGTGATTGCTCGTCCAAATCTTCCGTTCCAAATCCAAAAACAGTTGAAGTGATGAGCGATTCTGTTGTTCGGTTGTGTCGTTGGATCGAATCACGAGTTGAGTGACCTGAGGAAAACGAACTGCCAAATCAGGCAGAGTGGAAGAGTTTTCATTCTTTGGCTTCAATATTATTAAACTCTCCATTCTTTCGTGTCTCACATTTGACCAATACTTTTCGAGATCACTGAACACAAATTCAAACGCACTCGGTTTATTGGAGGAGCGACCGCATTCACTCACGCTGAGCGAGCGAAGCGAGCGAGGTGTGAGTGAATGCGGGAGCGACGATATATACCCGAGAAAAATGTAACTTCAGTCAGATTTTGTGGGCAAGCAAACGCCGAAACTACTGTATGGATCGGTCTGAAAATTTTACACAATGTTCGGTTGGTGGTGTAGATGTGCACTATTGATTTGGGAGCATATAGGTCAAAGGTCAAAGAAGTAGTGAATTTTAAAAAAATCCAAAATTTTGTATTGAAATGTGTAGAGACAGTGTGTCAACATTGTGTGTGTTCCTGTGTGACACATCCAAGCACATGCTTTCCCCAGCACGCCCGCTGTGCGCAATGGAGATGCGCAGTAGCAAGCACACTCAAAAGTGACTCCAGGCGTTGGATGCGGACCATTTGACAGGAGTGCAGATGCGTGCAAGTGTTTGTTTACAATTTCACATATTCGAGAATTATCGCCACACGCACCTAAAACAACTTTTTTTTAAATAAAACGGCGAAGCTTATCTAACCATTGGTGTGTTTAGTAAGTAGCAAAGGGAGCAATTTCTCCAATTTGCTGACCAAAATGTCTTGCTGTTCTACTCAGGCAACCTTAGACATTGTTTTAGATCTATGAATAGTGTCCCATAATGACATAACCCCCTTCATGTGCTGCTTCTTATAAGGGACGGAACTTGAAGGTAAACCCAGGGCAAGCACAAAATATGGATTTCTAAATGATCGAATCTAATGACCTTGAAGTGACGTCTTGAAGATGTTTGAATTTTTTAGATCAGAAAAGGAACCCACTCATAATTTTGTGTGATCAATTCTCAAACTCCCCCTTCAACCAACCCTTGGTCACGTGATTAATGTGCGCCCCAAAAACATATGAAAGTAGAAACAATAAGAGGCAGTCATCATATTTAAAGAAAGCGATGTTCACGATGCACACTCTGTTATGTAAATCGAGAATTATTATGTGATTTGAATTGGTCTTAACTGAATAATCTGCGTATATACGTAGATACATTTGAATATATGTTTGATGATCTGGAGACAAATTAGATTGATACGTTGAGTTTTTTATTATCAAACCAAAGTTTAAATGTCTCTAAACATAATTGACCGAAAAAAGAATCTTCAACTTTATTATTAACCAAATTTGCATTAAAATTTGAATAAATTAGTTCGGCGTTTCACGCACTGTCGCTCCGACTTTCACGCCAACGGCGTTATTTACCTTTAAAAACTAAAAAGCAAGAGGGCTTCATAACGCCAGCAGCTTCTAAGACTAGTAGTTTGAGAATAGATTGATGGTCAGTTGGCCCTTCAGGTGGCACATCTCATCGACAGTTGACTTCCAGTGGCGACAGACCAGAGACAGTCGAGTGATGCGCTGGTGGAGTGGGATGTGATCGAATATTGATGAGACACAGTCAAATGGGAGATGGTTTAGGTGGAGGGCGCGTATTACCGTAGACGTTGGAATCAAATTCACATTCACTTGTTGTGGTAATTGGCTGCACAATTTGATTCGTTTGTTGATGTTGTTTTGATGAACATTTGCAATACTAGACAGTGCACTTCGTTTTCGGTCGGTACTGCTTCGGCAGAACATGTTGGTGATCTTAAAAGGTGAAATGTGAATTATTCCTAAATGATCATAATAATAACCATAATAATAAGTTACATCTTTCTGTTGAAATTCAACTGAAAATGCACAGTAGAGGTGGTGAGTTGTTGTTACTGGAGAGCGGACAGTGGCCACCTCCAGGCCACTCACTCACAGGTTCTCACTCACTGACCAACCACAAATGTGATGGTATGCCTCATAAAGCTTTGCTACTAGCATGCGGAGACTCGAGCTAGGACTCCCAAAGTCTTATAGTACCATGGTGGCAGTTGGCTCACTCGCTCTCGTGTTTTGATGCCGTTTTGACTGTTTTCTATCTCGAATTAAGCTCTCATTTTTGATTTTTTGAATCAAACTTATTTTATGTTTTGTATTCCTCGAAGCTGTTTGGAAAGTGCTGAATTATACCATTTATGTTTATCATTGTATCATTGATATTTGAAATTACAGAACAAAACATCTCAAAATGGATTGTGTCACGTCGACAGTTTCAACTCAACTCAGCCAATCCACACAATTAGGCTCCATCAGTAGATTACCACCCGAAATGTTTCGAGCCATTCTTCACCGAGTGCCAGCTCATCACTTGATTCCACTCAGATCAGTGTCCACTGGTTGGAAGGCCGTGATTGAGGACATTTTCCGGAACAAAAAGAGTTTGGTGGTTATGAATCGTTTGTACACAGAGTATAACTATGAATATCTTTCTTCATTATCGAATCAATTTAATGGTCATCTCAAATTGAGCCACAATTTTGTTTTCATTCAACTGGAATCCTATAAGCTCATGCCAGTCATGCGCATTCACATGTCGGCAAATGTGTGCTCAATTCTGACAAACCTCTTTCCCCAAATTGAGAAATTCTTCACCAATGTGGAATTTTCATACTCTTCTCCTGAATTTATCTCGATGTTGCAACAGTGGTATCCATCTTTGACTACTCTGTCTTTGCCATATCGAATAATCGACAGTCTCTGCGACCAAATCAACAATATGCCCAATCTGCAGCGACTTCATTTGGACAAATTTGATAGTAAAACTTCTGAACAATTGGCACCGACCTTGAATCGACTTGCACATTTGTCTTACCGCGGCACTGAATCGATCACCAACATTATGCCATCATTTTGTGCAAGATTGACTAGTTTGGGTCCTTGCGAGGATTTGAGCATTAAAGAGATTACCAACTGGGGTAATGCTCAATTTGTTTCGAACCTAGAGCGTCTCGGTTTATTTACAACGGATCCTCAAGTATTTCCGTTCATTTGCAAACATTTTTCATCATTGCAAATGCTACAAATTGAAAGTAATAAAAGTTATGTTAGTTCTTTCAAGGTAAGTGCTGTGTGTTTGTGTCAGTTTGTATTTGAATAAGTTCATTAATTGTTCATTTATAGATCAACACCGACACGATTGAACACTTGGCTCAATTGACTCATCTCGCCGAATTACGATTCGAATCTGTAGGAATTGATTTGGCCAGCTTTGGTCTCACCAATCTTCGGCCACTGCCCAACATTCGAACATTATCTTTGGTTAATTTCGCTTTTGTGCCGGGAAATTCTGATGCCCAACGCTTTTGTCGTGTTCTCTCAACAAATTTTCCCAATGTGAACAAATTGGTCATCAAAAGTCATTTTTATAAAATGCTTGAAGATTCACTCGAATCACATGTGAAGCTTTTCAGTAATTTGCGGTCATACGATTTCAGTTTGGATGATTCGATTGATGGTTTGATGGACTACTAAAATGATGAATATAGATTGTCTACACCAATATATTATCTATCTATTACTGATCTTTGTATTTTTTGAGAAATAAAGCTTTTCTATACTGAAACTGACTCTGATTTTATTTTATTTATTGTAAGATAAAAAATCAAAGACTTTTACATTTCATGAAGAAATCTTTTCTGTACAAAAACAGACTGTCTGATTTCGTACTTCTGTTTTGCTAGATCATGATTAAGTTTCAATTTTCAATTGGCTTTTTCCCTTAAATCTTTCTTTTACAAGTTCAAAGACATTATGAACTCCAAGGTTTTTGTCGTTCATTTTGTCAAGAATTGTGTTTGATTTTATTTCAAAAATTATCAAATTGAACCTAAATGAACAACAAACAAACAAATTTTTTATGTTATTACAATTTTTTTTAAATGACAATTTATTAAAATGACAATTTTCTGACAATTTTAATCAATTTAAATCAATACATAGATTTTATTAGTAAATCATCCAGTTCGAATCCAAATTCGCATTGCCATATTTTTGGGGCGCACTTCTCCGCCTGACATTTGAAAATAAGTGTGAGTATGGCCACTATATTGACCATAACTTGGACCTGTATGCCCACAAAAACTTTTTCCAGTTGTACAACTATTGCCTGAATATCCAACATCTATAAGTCTGTTTGAATCTTCATTCTGAACATTTCCAAAAGCGGTAGAATTTCCACCTTCCACACGAAAGAAAAGTCCCGCATACTCAGCAGAGACATCTTTTCACACCATCAACGACCAAATTTCACTCGGTGCCTTTTGCTTCGACAATTGAACATAAATAAAACCAATTGGAAATGAATTTTTGACTGTGTTCATGAGCACCTTTTGCATGTGGGCCATTGACCAGGTTTGCGTCTTCTGACAAACCACCAAATTCCTTCTGGTGCACACAACCTCGGACCACTTACCGAATCGTTCCTCATCGGACAGTATCTGAACACATTGATCGGATTGGTTTTTTTGGACTTCCTCGGATCCAATTCGAATAGACAAGACCCGACTCATCTGCCCACTGGTACTTTGCATTGTTCAAATACTTCACTCCAATCCACAAGTCATTGGAAACATTTTGAGATTTCAAAAAGTCCACCACAAACTGCTGTTCTTCAGGAAACTGATTGTGATCAAACTCGAGCTCGAATCATTGTCCTGTTGTTTGCACAGCTTCTCAGCCTCGGCATAGGTGTGCATTCCGGCCTGGTCGAAAACCTTTAGACATTTCTCGTCTTTGTACGGCTTCCAGTCACCACAGCTTGAGTCTGTGGCTTGTAGAATGCCTATAAGAATATTTTTAATGTAATAAAAATAATAATAAAATAATCACAAATTTCTTACCGTAACAGAAAAATAAAATAACAAATTCAATTACGCCTTTCATTGGTTACTTCGATTTACTTGATGAATTGATTGTGGAAAACAAAGTACCCTCGTTGGAATTGCAGGAGACTAATAATTTCTTGGCACAAAGAGAGGGGACTGCAAAAGATATTATCGTAACTAAATCGAAAAATTTCGATAAAGCAAGTTCGTCTTTTACAATTAATCAACCTGCAAACCAAACTCGTATAGTTGTGTAAACAAATTCCATCCTCATCCTGTTTTGCGGATCTCTCGTTTGTACAGGCAGTGCTGCAGACACAACAACCTCAACCAAGCAAAACAAAATATGTTAAATATGTATAAACTAGTGAACAGACCTTGAACGTTTTCAAATTACAGTTAACCCCAAAATATTTAAAGAAAATAAAAAATAAAATTAACAACAAAAAATTCCCAACTAAAAACAGTGGTCGTTGCTTGATATTCCAGATCTAAGTATGAAGCGCTCTGTAAAGCCATGGAAGGTAATGGAATTATTTCTGCTTTGCTTCAAATTCTTTTTAGTTCCCTTTTTGACATTTTTTGAACCAAACTTTTTTTGCATTTTTGTACATTTCGAAGCTGTTGGTAAACGTTGAATCATTTGTGCATTGTTTATCTTTGATCTGTTGAATTCCATAAATATCGCTTGAACATGGATTCTGCCACGTCTGAATAAAAAAAGATTAAAATGAGCATTTTTGTATTTGACTAATGGCTCATTGTCAGTGAGTCATGAATAATTTTATCTAAATTTCCATTATTGATATTTTGGTTTTAATTTTGTTATTTTTAATTGATTTATTTAAAAAAAACAATTTACTGACAATCTTATCAATTCAAATGGAATAATAGATTATAAGAAAACTAGCCAGTTCGAATCCAAATGCGCATAGCCATATTTCTGGGGCGCACTTCTCCTCCAGACATATGGAAAAAAGTTGCACTTGCTCCAACATTCTCTCGATAACCAGGACCAGTAGGTGAACAATAGCCTAAATCAGTCTTACAGCCGTGGTTTTCTAAAAATTCAACTCTGGTGAGTCTGTTTGAATTTTCGTCCTGAACATTTCCAAAAGCAGCAGAATTTCCACCTTCAGCACGAAAGAAAAGTCCCGCATACTCAGCAGTGACATCTTTCCACACCATCCACGACCAAATTTCACTCGGTGCCTTTTGCTTCGACAATTGAACATAAATAAAACCAATTGGAAATGGATTTTTGACTGTGTTCATGAGCACCTTTTGCATATGCGCCAGTGACCAAGTTTGCTTCTTCTGGCAAACCACCAAATTCTTTCTGGTGCACACAACATCTGACCACTTACCGAATCTTTCCTCATCGGACAGAATCTGAACACAGTGATCGGATTGGTTTTTTGGACTTCCTTGAATCCAGTTCGAAAAGACAAGTTCCGACCCATCAGCCCACTTGAACTTTGCACTGTTCGAATACTTGACGCCAATCCACAAATCATTGGACACTTTTTCGGATTTCAAAAAGCTCACCACAAACTGCTGCTCTTCAGGAAAGCCAATGGTGATCAAACTCGAACTCGAATCATTGTCCTGTTGTTGACACAGCTTCTCGGCTTCCTCGTAGGTGTGCATTCCAACTTTGTCGAAAACCTTGAGACATTTTTCATCTTTGTACGGTTTCCAATCACCGCAGCTTGTGTCGGCGGCTTGTAGAATGCCTAAGAATATTTTGAATAAACTTAAAAAAATCAAAATAAGCACAAATTACTTACCGAAGCAGAAAAATAAAATAGCAAATTCAATTACGACTTTCATTGGTTGCTACTAGTTAACAAAGTAAATGCAATAATTGTTTCATTGCCTTTAAGTACGCTTTTATATCAACCATTTAACTTTTACGGTTTGTCACAAGGTTTGGCTATGATCTAACATCTAGATTTCTGGAGAAATCATGTTAACCAAACACGGGCACAATAT
Source organism: Rhizoglyphus robini (assembly GCA_023373905.1). Classification (NCBI taxonomy): domain Eukaryota; kingdom Metazoa; phylum Arthropoda; class Arachnida; order Sarcoptiformes; family Acaridae; genus Rhizoglyphus; species Rhizoglyphus robini. The sequence goes on along the minus strand of JAKIJQ010000302.1, from coordinate 55,400 downwards.
AAAAACCATATACCACTAGCTTTCAAAGCTGATTTTGGTTATCAATATTGTATTGAGATGTGTGAGTGCACTTGTGCTTGAAAGCTTGTGATACATGGTTTGTATATGTATGGTATCCTTTGCACGTGTTTGATCAACACGATTTCCCAAGAACTAAGATGTTTGTTGATTTACGAGATATGCATAAAGTGAAAACAACCAAAGATGTCAATAGATTTTTTGTGTGTGTATATTCATAGTACAACACTTATCTTGTTTTCATGTTTTCGTCTTGGCATCAAAACTTATCTTTCCGTTCTATGACAGTACGATAGGAAATTATAAATGTCAATTCAATAAACAAATAATGCATTCATCATGTTGTCTTCTATGTTTGTGCCAACCCAGAGATAAATTTTATAAATGGATTCATACTAAACGCATCGTACATTTATTTCTTGAAATCATATTTTATCTGTTTGGTTTGAACTATTATTAGTTTCAATTGTATGATTGAATGTTCGTTTGATGGATTAAATGTCATAGTACACAAGAATTTAATATTTTTTACAATAGAAATAGAGTAAAAAGCACATTAGATTTATATACCGATACTGACCCAATTGATTCTGGAATGATTTTAATTTTAATCGATATCATTGGTGATAATATGTATGATTGTCAAATTCACTTATTTCTTCAATTTCATCGTGAATGTTATTTGTCCAAGCTGTTTCATATTGAGCATTAATGCTTTCACATTCTCCATCATACAAATCAAGATAATGTTTTACACTCGAACTGTACGGTAAATCATAGTTGATCTCTGCATATTCGTGATCAACATTTTCATGATTGAATTCCTCTTTTCTTTCAATCGCTTCTTTTTTGTTTCGTGAACATCGAAACACCAAACAAATGCACATTGAGATAATTATCAAGAACAACACAACCAATGCAGCAAACATTGTTCTAATGATTCCGACGGAAAGGGTAACGAAATAATAATTGTCAATGGTGATGGTTTCGTTTTGTTTGTTGTTGCTGATTTCATTAACCAATTCTTTGCATCGAGAATGTAACTCTTCAAGTCCAATCCATTTTCCATTTATACAACTTATTTGATAAATGACTTTTGGTGTACTTTTTGTGTCGTTGACCAAAAGAGTCATGTTTTGTGATTGATCGATTGTTTGGTTGTTTTGTTGAATTTTCTCACAAGAAATTCGAGCATACTTTCCACTGGGAATCATTGTCGTTTGTTCATCAGTTTTGGTTTGGTCAACTTTTTCATATTTTACATTGAGCGTATAATCCTCGTCAATTGTTGTTGTTGTATTCAACAGTTGACATGGATTTATCGAAATACATTTGGGGAATTGAGTTTTCCATTTTCCAAAGCTACCACACTCGACGTATTCGTTTCCTAGAAGAATCATTTTCTTTATTCGTTCTTAAATTACATCAAATCAAACAAACCTTTCAATAGATGTTTTGTGTCAGCATCATTGCACGCGTATTTAAAAGCTTTTCGTTTAGTCACCTCATCATCAATTCTCTGTACAATTGCATTGTTTGGCATATCTGGAGTGCCACAATCACTCGGAAATAGATAAAGATTTTTTCTTTTGAAAATAATGAATTTTGTCAGTTTGGTTGGTTGAATTGTTTAAAGTAGTATCATTTTGATTCGAATCCATCATTATTGCAAATTGTACCTCAATCACATTAGCATACAATTGATCAATTTCATAATCATGCGCAAAAAATACTTTTGACTTTTGAGTTTGTTTTGGCATTTCACAGAGAAAGTCCAATACGAGATAGTTTGTTGAATTTTGCTTTTGTTCGAACGGTCGAGTGGTACATTTGATCTCGATTGGCAATTTTGTCAGCCCAATTGGCTGTGGTTGATTGTACTTTAACTCTTTATTATCGTTGTAAGTAATATTCTTTAAAGTCATTTCAAACGATATTTGATTGTTGTGATGTAAATGATCGATTTGATCGCAATAAAGTTTGATACGAACATAGTGGATTTGAGTTGGTTGACTTAGAGTTAGACTCCATATTTGTTTAGGAAAAAAATTCCATCGGAGACATTGTGCAGGTTGATTTTTGAGTGGAATTTTGAATGCTCCATTTGGGTCTAGTTCTAGTTTGGTATCATAGTACAGGGTAGTCATGCTTAATGGCTTTTGAGTTTGATTTACATTTTCCTTTTTAGAAGAATTCAATCGATTTGTCTTCAAATCAATAATTTTCACTTTTGTCAATTTGGTTTGATTCCGTAAATTAAAAGCTAAAGTAAAAGTACAATTTGTGAATTTTAATGGACAAATCATTACAAAACTCACCACATCTAGGAACTGAGCCAGTCCAGTGTCCTTTCAACATTCTCGAACACTGTTGCCCACTAAAACATCATTTTTGTCATCACTACAACGGTAAAACACTTTCTTGTTGTACTGAAATTGTATATTTTCTTTGTACACTTCGATAATTGTAGACGAATTTGAAAAGATTGTTCGAGTGTTTAGCGTTATGCCAGGACTTTTGGCTATCGGTCCGCAATGACAGTCAAAATTTTCGAGATTGCTGCATTGTCCAGAGTCTGGTAGATCTTGTTCACTTGTTGATAAGAGAATGATGGTTTGACTAGCGACATGTTGATTCAAAATGATAAAATATGACATAAAAGCTGCAACGATGAATGATTTGAAGATGGATTTTCTCTTACTACGAGAAAACATTTGAACTAAACTAATAATCTGACTAGCATTTCGAGTGTAAAGTTACGTCGATTGTATTTGAACACAAAAAGTGAACCAACACTACAAAAAACTCATATCACTTCCTTTTATGGATGGAAGTCTATTTATTATCACATTTTTACCATATTTCCATGAATTATAAAGTTTTAAAGGTTTAAAAATATGTTTGAAAACGTGAATCATTTCCTTTACAAAGAGGAAGCCATTCTGAGTGGATTTGTGAACATTTGAATTGCTTTTAAGGACAGGACGTCGTCGACATATGTGAATGGGCCACATGTATTCCAATGGGAAAATTTTATTTTATGTTTGGACCATTTTCTATGAAACCAGTTTACCGATTTTTGCCTACGATATCTTAAAGGTAAATGTATAATCTTTAGCAATGACGATCTGAAATTTGCTAATTCTAAATAATTCACAATGATATGATCTCAAACGTCCTAAAAAGTGTCATTTGTACATTTCATTATAGATTTTCTTAACCTCTTCCGTGCTAGGATTTGGCACATGTGCCCAGACCGAACGGCACAACATAGCGACTTGAAATTTTTGGAGCATACTCCTGTGGTCCGTCGGAGTTCCGCTCACTACTCAAATGTTCCAATTGGATCGATATCCGGGAGCCCATTTCCGGTCTGGATTTTTTGCCTTATATTATGTTTTTGGACTATTCTAAGACTTTTGGCGCAAAAATTAATTTTCTTGGATCACCGGAAGTTGGAGTTCCAAAATGGAACTTCCGGTTCCTAGTCGAAAATAACATTTTTGAGTTCGGAATCGGATTCTCTATCCTTTTTCATGAAAAATAGCATATGTGATCATAAAAATCTATATATTCTAAGTAAATATAAATAATTTCAAATTTTGCATAAAACTTGCGGAAATTGACTGTTTTATCAAAAAACATGTTATTTTGAAATTCAGTTTTCTTACTTAAACTTAACTGATTTCAATGTTCTTATATGCTATCTTTCATAAAAAATGACGGAGAATCTGATTCTGAAATAAAAATTAGATTTTGGAACGATAACCGGAAGTTGGATTCTGGAACTCCTTCTTCCGGTCCATATAGAGATTTTTAGCAAACTTTAATCGATTTTCTGTATTGTATTTTGTAAAAATGGCATTTTAAAGTAACAAAATCCATCCACAAACGGCGATATAATTAGAGATTCAAAATTACAATATCAATGGTAATTCAGCATGTTCACTTTCCGGCCTTGTTTATTTTGCCAAAATTAGAAGGTTTTTCAATTAGAGTTTATGTCTTTTAGACTTGATTATTTTTATGTTTAGATATGCTATTTTTCATGAAAAAGGATGGAGAATCCGATTCCGAACTCAAAAATGTTATTTTCGACCAGGAACCGGAAGTTCCATTTTGAAACTCCAACTTCCGGTGATCCAAGAAAATTATTTTTTGCGCCAAAAGTCTTAGAATAGTCCAAAAACATAATATAAGGCAAAAAATCCAGACCGGAAATGGGCTCCCGGATATCGATCCAATTAGAACATTTGAGTACTCCGGAACTCCGACTGACCACAGGAGTATGCTCCAAAAATTTCAAGTCGCTATGTCTTACCGTTCGGTCTGGGCACATGTGCCAAATTTTAGCACGGAAGAGGTTAACCAAAAACTCAAATAAAAAAAATTAAAACACACAAGTTTGTTTATCTAATGCAGCAATAAATTTACTTTCAAATTCTACAGTTTTGTCTTTGTGTCATATTAAAAGTTTAAAGTTTCGATCGAAGTCCATTCTTGGCGAGTGCCTCCTTTGCCAGTGTGACCACCTCCACTGCCGAGCCCCAGCACAGGGTCACACCCGAGCCACCGTGGCCATAATTGTGAATCACCCGTGGATAGTTCGGGTCTGCCTCAATACGAATAGAATCCCGATACGGCCGCAGGCCCACACAGTCTGCAATCTTTTCTGCCTGCCTCAGGGATGGAAACAGTTCGGCAATGCCAGTCACCATTTGTTCGGCCACTTTCGGGTCTATAGTGAGGTTGTATTCGCCCTTGTCCTGAGTGCCACCGATGACCACACAATCCCGATTCGGCACTACATAGTACTCGTCAGTGGTGATCGCGTGTCGAATCCACGGGGCTCGAACACGGAGCACCTGTCCACGGATTGACTCAACACTCGTGTCTCGTACGTCCGAAAGAAAGCGCGCTCCAAGACCAGTACAGTTGATTACCAAATCGAATTGGGACGTTAAGGTGTTGAGTGCGCTCACTTTTTGAGTCACTAATAGTCCTCCCTAGTTTGGGATAATTCATAAATTATATATAGTTTATATTTATGATTATCATTGACGATTGATTATAATCTTACTTTAGACTCAAACTTTTCCATCAAAAATGGCAACATGAGAGTTGGCTCAGCAATGTATGTAGTTCCAACTATTCCCCACTTGTACTCAACCGGAAATGAGCTTTCCAGTTCTTTTTGGCTCATCTCTCGCATGTTGAGTATTTCTAAAAGGTCGGGAAACTCGGGTACTTGCACCTTCCGCGACACTTCATACATTGTGACCAGACTGATGCCAAATTTGCCGCTTGAAGGATTTTTGATTAGCTCACGATAGAATTTCATTGACTCCGTCAGAACGCGTAGCATCAGAGCTGGTCGAGTCTTAGGGCCAAATAGGTACGGGTAAATGAGACCCGCCGCTACATTACCAGTCGTGTGTGGTGACCATTTGTCGGCCAGAATTGAAACGTGCGCACGAGGAAATGCTTCTTGTAAAGCGAGACCACTGCAAACGCCAATCACACCTCCACCTACAACCGCAATACGAACTTGTTCGCTACGATTCAACGAGTCAACCGAGCTCAACGGAGCCATGTTTTACCACACAATGAGAAGAGAAGAACACTCAACCAAAAAACAAAAAATTTCAAATGAACGAGACAAGACAACTAAAGTGGCAAGTCTGAGCAGTTAGACTGATCGATTCAATACGAAGCTTTTAATATTAATACTAAAATTCAGCACGAATATCAAATCAAAATCAAAATCGAATGATCAAATGGACAGAAAAGTGAGCCGATTTTTGGGTTTCTTGTGTATTGATGTACAAATTGATAAAACATAAAAATAACGCTTTGAAATGCAAATGAAATATGAATAAACAAGTTATGAAAAGATTAGCTATATCTTCTCGAATCATTAACAAAAAAAATCTTACTGCTTGAAATAGATATTGAGCGATAGTAGCCATTTAAGATTTACTAATCAAGCAAAATAATACCAAATGAAACATAGCTAGATGAATTTTGAAAATAATTTTACGATGATGATTTACAAAATATCTTTAAAATCGACAATTTGCCACAATTGACACTTTTGCTTTTTGATTTGATTAGTAATTTATTATTAATAAAAGCACGAAACGTTGCTCAACAGCCAATCAAACAATCAGAACAGAGCAATCGCATCAACATTTTTGCCCAAAGTCAATCACCCGATTCGATCGTCTGAGTAATATCATATTTTTCATTATCAATTAAAGCCAACAACCGATACCGACGATCATGACTACCACTCTCGAGCCAGTTTGGATACACGCTGTGTATGGCTGTGTGTGTGTTAGTATCAAATTTCATTGAAATCGAGTCAAAGATTTGCATCTCTACAATCAAATATTGTTTGATATGGTTATAATATACTTTGATATAATATTACTCACAAAGATAAAGAAAAGAACAATTCATTTAGTAGCATTGTTATTGATTGTACTCATTTTAGCCTTGAAAATTCTTATCTGACATCTGTCAAACTGCGTACAATTCATCCTTTTATACATTTTCATTTATGATTTTCCCAGAATTTTAAAGCTTTGAAAACGACACAAAAGAACATTACATTTCCGTAAAGTAAAAGGAAGTCATTGTTTCTGATCAGACTTATATGAGTAGATTTGTGGACATTTGTGACGTTACATATATATACATGACATTTTGTCAATAAACGTTTCGATACATAGCCATAATGATTTAACTAAACAACAAGAAAATGTTGTTTTCAATAATTCTGGCTATAATTATTGGACAATTGTGTCCACAATCCGCATGTCAAACCATCAATCCCGTGTCCACCGATATCAAAGGATGCAACCTGCACAATCAAGATTGTCATTGTGGTTCAATTGCTCAGGGTCCTGGCATGAAGCTCTACACTCGAATTACCTATCCAAATTCGTCCACAATTGTCACAGAGTACAACGACGATCCCCCTTATGGATTGGAGTTTATAAAAGTGTATTACCGTTGTGCAGATGAGGAAAATGTTTTGGTAGGAAAAATGTGCGAGAATGTTCCTATGGCAAATGGATTGGCTCAGTTCCTAGATGTGGTGAGTTGTGTGTATTTCATTTCTGTAACATTAAAATCAAAATTAAATGTTTATTTGTAGCTTTAAATCCGAAAAATAATACTAAACTGAAGAATGTGAAAATTGTCGATTTAGAGACAAATAGATTGAATTTGTCCAAAATTGAAACGGCAATAAACACGACTACCCTGTATAATGATTCAGCATTAGAACTAAACCCAAATGGCACATTTCAAATTCCACTTATAAATCAACCTTCACAATGTCTCCAATGGAGTCTTTCCTCCAAACAAGTTTGGAGTCTAACCTTGAGCCAACCAACTCGAGTCCACTATGTTCGCATCAAACTTTATGTTGAACAAATGGAAGATTTGCATCTCAACAATCAAATATCGTTTGATATGGTTTTAAAGAATATTACTTACAAAGATAACAAAGAAACAGGATTAGAATCAATCAAATGTACAAATTCGACACCATCCTATTATGATTCGTACGAGCAAAAATATTCGGTAAACTTTCTTGTGTTGGAATTTCTGTGCGAAATAGAAAAATCAAAAATTGATTTGTATGAGATTGACCAATTGTATGCAAATGTAATTGAGGTACAATTTAAAATGGCAGACAAAGAAATTACAAACAAGTCAAACCAAACAAATGAAATCCACGAATTGCAAAACAAAATATCCAAAATTTCATTGTGCGAACTCAAACTGTACACTTTTAATGCAGACTGTGGGTTTCCTGATATTCCAATCAACGCGATTGTACAAAGAGATTTCAATTTTCATGATGAAGAGGGAAGAAAAGCTTTAGAATACAGTTGCTCTCGTGGGAAGTATCAAATGAAAGGTTTGTTGTGTATTTAGGTTGAGTTTAATGAGTTTAAAGATTTTTGTCATAGGAAACTCGTATGTACAGTGTGGTAAATATGGCAAATGGAAAAATGAATTTCCACATTGTGCAATTCCGTGTCAACTGTTGAATTTAACAGCAAACGAACATGATTATGAGATAAATGTTAAGTATGAGTCAATTTCGCAAATCAAAACTGGAAAGCAAGTTATTTTAGATGGAGAGTTTGCTAACATTTCTTGTGTGAACAAACAAAAGCAAAACGACATTCTAAACAATGTTGAGAAAAGTGGTACGTCCGAAATTGTTTTTCTGGGAATCTGTAGAAATGGAAATTGGATTGGTCTTGAAGAGGTGCATTCACGATGCAAACAATCGATGCAATTTGAAGATAAAATCAATAAGCAAAACATCACCGCAGACAATCATCGATTACCAAAATGGATTGGTGATATTATTGATATAATTGTCAAGGCGTTTTTGAGTTTAATAATTTCACATTAATTGAGTTTTTAAAAATGGTCTTTAGCCGTGTTGATAAGTATTTGGCAAAGACCAGCAAATGTATAAACAATAGTCTAAATTTCATGGTTAACATGACATAAACGACAAAATCTATTTCTATTGCTTCCGTCAATCGTGTATATGAAAGTCACATTTTGATTTGTGTATCATACGATAATTTTACTGTGTCGGTGGTGTTTGAGTTGAGTTGTTATGTAAAGGATTGAAATAACATTAACCAAATTTGTTCAAAATTTACTTATGTTTTGTCGAATGAATGTAAAAAAATGCAGCATATTGTCCAATGATTGCTTTTAACCAGTGAAAATCAACATCCAAATCATTTTTATTGACAAATCATTATGAAACTCACCACATCTGGGAACTGAGCCAGTCCAGTGTCCATTGGAACATTCTCGTACACTGTTGCCCACTAAAACATTATTTTTGTCATCACTACAACGGTAAAACACTTTCTTGTTGTACTCAAATGGTCCATTTTCTTTATACTCTTCGATAATTGTGGATGAATTTGAAAAGATTGTTCGAGTGTTTAGCGTTATGCCAGGACTTTTGGAAATCGGTCCGCAATGGCAGTCAAAATTTTCGAGATTGTTGCATTGTCCAGTTTCTTCGTCCGTTTGGTCTTGTTCACTTGTTGATAAGAGAATGATGGTTTGACTAGAGACATGTTGATTCAAAATGATGTAATATGACATAAAAGCTGCAATGATAATTGATTTGAAGGTTGATTTTCTCTTACTACGAGAAAACATTTGCTAGACTAATAATAAATCTGACTACCATTTCGCGTGTTACGTCTATTGAAATCTACACAAAAAGGGAACCAACACTACAAAACATACACATCACTTCCTTTTATGTACGCAAGTTTATCCTTTTATCGTATTTTTTATCACCTTTTCCACGAATTATAAAGTTTTAAAGGTTTAAAAAAAGATTAAAAACGACACAAAACGTGCATCATTTCCTTTACAAAGAGGAAGCCATTCTGAGTGGATTTAAAAACATTTGTATTTCCACAATTATGATTTTAAATATATTTAAACAGGTTTACTGAGAGATGGCGCTATCAGTAAAAAAAAAATCACGCTTTGGATTCTAAAGTTAGAAATAAATTAAATTCATGATTTCACGGAATTTACTTTATTTAGTATTATTTGTAATAAATCTATTTTTTATTTATTAAAGCGTACAACTTCTGGCTTATCTAATATTAGCAATTTAAATCTATTTTCAAATTCTACGTTTCAAATTCTACGGTTTTCTTTAAGTATCACATCAAAATTAAAGTTTCGATCGAAGTCCATTCTTGGCGAGTGCATTCTTGGCCAGTGTCACCACCTCCACTGCGGAGCCCCAGCACAGGGTCACCCCCGAGCCACCGTGGCCATAATTGTGAATCACCCGTGGATAGTTCGGGTCGGCCTCAATACGAATCGAATCCCGATACGGCCGCAGGCCCACACAGTCTGCAATCTTTTCTGCCTGCACCAGGGATGGAAACAGTTCGGCAATCCCCGTCAGCATTTGTTCGGCCACTTTTGGGTCTATAGTGAGGTTGTATTCGCCCTTGTCCTGAGTGCCACCGATGACCACACAATCCCGATTCGGTACTACATAGTACTCGTCAGTGGTGATCGCGTGTCGAATCCACGGGGCTCGAACACGGAGCACCTGTCCACGGATTGACTCAACACTCGTGTCTCGTACGTCCGAAAGAAAGCGCGCTCCAAGACCAGTACAGTTGATTACCAAATCGAATTGGGACGTTAAGGTGTTGAGTGAGCTCACTTTTTGAGTCACTAATAATCCTCCCTAGTTTGGGATAATTCATAAATTATATATAGTTTAATATTTATGAATAATCATTGATGATTAATTATAATCTTACTTTAGACTCAAACTTTTCCATCAAAAATGGCAACATAAGAGTTGGCTCAGCAATGTAGGTAGTTCCAACTATTCCCCACTTGTACTTGGCCGGAAACAAGGTGCCCAGTTCTTTTAGGCTCATCTCTCGCATGTTGAGTATTTCCGGAATGACGGGAATCTCGGGTACTTGAACATTTCGAGCCACTTCATACATTGTGACCAGACTGATGCCAAATTTGCCACTTGAAGGATTTTTTATTAGCTCACGATAGAATTTCATTGACTCTGTCAGGATGCGTCCCATCAGACAGGGTCGAGTCTCAGGGCCAAATAGGTACGGGTAAATGAGACCCGCTGCCACATCACCAGTCGTGTGTGGTGACCATTTGTCGGCCAGAATTGAAACGTGAGCACGAGGAAATGCTTCTTGTAAAGCGAGACCACTGCAAACACCAATCACACCTCCACCAACAACAGCAATGCGAACTTGTTCGCGATCCAACGAGTCAACCGAGCTCAATGGAGCCATCTTTTACCACACAATGAGAAGAGAAGAACACTCAACCAAAAAACAAAAGTTCAAATGGACGAGACAACAACTTTAATTTGGTAAAGCAAAACGACACTAAAGTGGTTAGTCTGAGAGTCAGTTAGACTGATTGATCTCTGATTCAATATACGAAACTATTAATACTAAGATTCAGCACGAATCAAAATTTGATTATCAAATCAAATCGAATCAGCAAATGGACAGAAAAGTGAGCCAATTTTTGGGTTTTTTGTGACTTGATGTGCAAATTGATAAAACATGCAAATAACGCTTTGAAATGCAAATGTAATATGAATAAACAGGGCAAAAAAGATTAGCTATATCTTCTCGAATCAATAACAAAAAATCATACTGCTTACAATAGATATTGAGGGATAGTAGCCATTTTAGATTTACTAATCAAGCAAAATAATACCAAATGAAATATAGCTAAATGAATTTAGAAAATAATTTTGCGATGATGATTTACAAAATATCTTTAAAATCAACAATTTGCCGCAATTGACACTTTTTGCTTTTTGATTTGATTAGTAATTTATTATTTGTAAAAGCACGAAACGTTGCTCAACAGCCAATCAAACAATCAGAACAGAGCAATCAAGCATCAACATTATTGCCAATGTCAATCGTCTGATTAGTATCATATTTTCCTCTATCAATAAACAACACAAAGTCAACAACCGATATGGCTGTGTGTATCAAATTTCATGGAAATCTAATCGAAAGATTTGCATCTCCACAGTCAAATATTGTTTGATACGGGTTTAAAGAATATTACTTACAAGGACGAAGAAAAGAACGGTACAATCATGCATAGAAATTTTTAAATTTTAATAAACAATCAATCGAATTGAAATGTAAAAATGCGAATGCATCATATGATTCGTATACGAGCACAAATATTCAGCCAACTAAGTATCTAGTGTTGGAATTTATGACATAAATTTTATCTGAGAAACAGAAAACATACAAAAGTCCATGTTTGAGCACTTTTTTGCGTACAATTTTGAGATTGATCAATTGCATCGACTGCGATTGGATCCAAACGCAGTCAAGATAATAAAAATACAATTTTTATGTAAAACACGAATTTTTTGTCTCACGATAATCACCATAACCAATGATGATGATAATAACCATGATTACCATCAATTTTTTGGATATTTCTTTGAAGTGATGACTACTAATACTATCAATTTAAATAGTTTTGAATATTTTTTGATAATTCATACAAAATAAATTGAATTCAACAATTCATTTAGTAGCATTGTTTTTGACTGTACTCATTTTAGCCTTGAAAATTCTTATCAGACATCTGTCAAACTGCGTACAGTTCACCCTTTTTATACATTTTTATTTGTAATTTTCCAAGAATTTTAAAGCCTTGAAAACGACACAAAAAACATTTCATTTCCGTAGATAAAAAAGAAGTCATTGTTTCTGATCAGACTTATATGAGTAGATTTGTGAACATTTGTGGCGTTACAATTGTGACATTTGTTTTATAAACGTTTTGATACATAACCATAATGATTTAACCAAAAAAAACAAGAAAATGTTATTTTCAATACTTTTGGTTATAATTATTGGACATTTGTGTCCACCTTCCTCAAGTCAAACCATCAATCCCGTGTCCACCGATATCAAAGGATGCAACCTATACAATCAAGATTGTCATTGTGGTTCTATTGCTCAGGGCCCTGGCATGAAGCTCTTCACTAAAATCACTTATCCAAATTCGTCCACAATTGTCACAGAGTACAACGATGATCCGCCTTATGGTTTGTTGTTTATAAAAGTGTATTACAGTTGTGCAGATGAGGAAAACAATATTCTAGTGGGAAACAATGTGCGAGAATGTTCATATGGAAAATGGATTGGCACAGTTCCTAGATGTGGTGAGTTGTGTGTATTTCATTTCTGTAACATTAAAATCAAAATTTGTTTATCTGTTTAGCTTTTAATTTACGGAATAATGCGAAACTGAAGAATATGAAAATTGTCGATTTAGAGAAAAATAGATTGAATTTTTCCAAAATTGAAAAGCCAATAAATGCGACTACCCTGTACAATGATTCAGCATTAGAGCTAAACCCAAATGGCACATTTCAAATTCCCCTAAAAAATCAACCTTCACATTGTCTCAAATGGAATCTTTCCTCTAAACAAGTTTGGAGTCTAACGCTGAGCCAACCAACTCAAGTCCACTATGTTCGTATCAAACTTTATGGTGATCAAATCAGAGATTTGCATCTCAACAATCAAATATCGTTTGAAATGGGTTTAAAGAATATTACATTAACCCGAATTGACCGACTATGAAACATTTAGTTATAGATTATACTTTGTTATTGTTTAGATAGTGATTAATAGTATTATTTTTATATATATTTATAAGTGTAAATAGTGTACATTCTCTCATATTTAGTCTCATTGCGGAGCAATTAATTTTGTAGAAGTGATGAAACTAATAAAATTATTATTAAAAAAAAGAATATTACATACAAAGATAACGAGGAAACAGGATTCGAATCAATCAAATGTACAAATACGACTGCATCCTACGATGATTTGTACAAGCAAAAATATTCAGTCAACTATCTTGTGTTGGAATTTCTGTGCAAAATACAAAAATCAAAAATTGATTCGTACCAAATTGATGAATTGTATGCAAATGTGAGGTACAATTTGAAATGGCGGACAAAGAAATTACAAACAAGTTAATCCAAAAAGATGAAATTCGCGAATTGCAAAACAAAATATCCAACATTTCATTGTGCGAACTGAAACTGTACACTTTTAATGCCGACTGTGGATACCCTGATATTCCAATCAACGCGATTGTACAAAGAGATTTCAATTTTCGTGGTGAGGCGGGAAGAAAAGCCTTTGAATACAGTTGCTCTAACAAAAAGTATCAAATGAAAGGTATGTTGTGTATTTAGATAAACACGAGTATAAAACGTTTTAATCATAGGAAACGCATATGTCCAGTGCGGTAAATATGGTAAATGGAAAAGCAATGAATTTCCACATTGTGCAATTCCGTGTCAACTGTTGAATTTAACAGCAAACGAACATGATTATGAGATAAATGTTAAATATGAGTCAATTTCGCAAATCAAAACTGCATGTTATGAAAGCATGTTATTTTAGATGGAAAGTTTGCTAACATTTCTTGTGTGAACAAACAAAAGCAAAACGACATTCTAAACAATGTTGAGAAAAGTGGTACTTCCGAAATTGATTTTCTGGGAATCTGTAGAAATGGAAATTGGATTGGTCTTGAAGAGGTACATTCACGATGCAAACAATCGATGCAATTTGAAGATAAAATCAATAAGCAAAACATCACCGCAGACAATCATCGATTACCAAAATGGATTGGTGACATTATTGATATAATTGTCAAGGCGTTTTTGAGTTTAATAATTTCACATTAATCGAGTTTTTAAAAATGGTCTTTAGCCGTGTTGATAAGTATTTGACAAAGACCAGCAAATGTAACAATAATCTAAATTTCATGGTTAACATGACATAAACGACAAAATCTATTTCTATTGCTTCCGTCAATCATGTATATGGAAGTCACATTTTGATTTGTGTATTATACGATAATTTTACTGTGTCGGTGGTGTTTGAGTTGAGTTGTTATGTAAAGGATTGAAATAACATTAACCAAATTTGTTCAAAATTTACTTATGTTTTGTCGAATGAATGTAAAAAATGCAGCATATTGTCCAATGATTGCTTTTAACCAGTGAAAATCAACATCCAAATCATTTTTACGGACAAATCATTATGAAACTCACCACATCTGGAAACTGAGCCAGTCCAGTGTCCATTGGAACATTCTCGTACACTGTTGCCCACTAAAACATTATTTTTGTCATCACTGCAACGGTAAAACACTTTCTTGTTGTACTCAAATGATCCATTTTTTCTGCACTCTTCTATAATTGTGGATGAATTTGGATAGATTGTTCGAGTGTTTATCGTTATGCCAGGACTTTTGGCAATCGGTCCGCAATGGCAGTCAAAATTTTCGAGATTGTTGCATTGTCCAGTTTCTTCGCCCGTTTGGTCTTGTTCACTTGTTGATAAAAGAATGATGGTTTGACTAAAGACATGTTGATTCAAAATGATGTAATATGACATAAAAGCTGCAATGATAATTGATTTGAAGGTTGATTTTCTCTTACTACGAGAAAACATTTGCTAGACTAATAATAAATCTGACTACCATTTCGCGTGTTACGTCTATTGAAATCTACACAAAAAGGGAACCAACACTACAAAACATACACATCACTTCCTTTTATGTACGGAAGTTTATCCTTTTATCGTATTTTTATCACCTTTTCCATGAATTATAAAGTTTTAAAGGTTTAAAAAATGTTTGAAAACGGCACAAAACGTGAAGCATTTTCTTTACAAAGAGGAAATCATTCTGAGTGAATTTAAAAACATTTGTATTTCCACAATTATGATTTTAAATATATTTAAACAGGTTTACTGAGAGATGGCGCTATCAGTAAAAAAAAATCACGCTTTGGATTCTAAAGTTAGAAATAAATTAAATTCATGATTTCACGGAATTTACTTTATTTAGTATTATTTGTAATAAATCTATTTTTTATTTATTAAAGCGTACAACTTCTGGTTTATCTAATATTAGCAATTTAAATCTATTTTCAAATTCTACGTTTCAAATTCTACGGTTTTCTTTAAGTATCACATCAAAATTAAAGTTTCGATCGAAGTCCATTCTTGGCGAGTGCATTCTTGGCCAGTGTGACCACCTCCACTGCCGAACCCCAGCACAGGGTCACACCCGAGCCACCATGACCATAATTGTGAATCACCCGTGGATAGTTCGGATCTGCCTCAATACGAATCGAATCCCGATACGGCCGCAGGCCCACACAGTCTGCAATCTTTTCTGCCTGCCTCAGGGATGGAAACAGCTCGGAAATGCCATTCACCATTTGTTCGGCTACTTTCGGGTCTATAGTGAGGTTGTAGTCGCCCTTGTCCTGAGTGCCACCGATGATCACACAATCCCGATTCGGCACTACATAGTACTCGTCAGTGATGATCGCGTGTCGAATCCACGGTGCACGAACACGGAGCACCTGTCCACGGATAGACTCGACACTCGTGTCTTGGACGTCCGAAAGAAAGCGCGATCCAAGAC
The DNA here is from genome assembly GCA_023373905.1 of Rhizoglyphus robini. Classification (NCBI taxonomy): domain Eukaryota; kingdom Metazoa; phylum Arthropoda; class Arachnida; order Sarcoptiformes; family Acaridae; genus Rhizoglyphus; species Rhizoglyphus robini. Next base: position 39,299 of record JAKIJQ010000302.1, on the reverse strand, counting down.
CAGTACAGTTTATTACCAGGTCGAATTGGGAAGTTAAGGTGTTGAGTGCGCTCACTTTTTGAGTCACTAAAAATCCTCCCTAGTTTGGGATAATTCATAAATTGTATATAGTTTAATATTTATGATTATCATTGATGATTAATTATAATCTTACTTTAGACTCAAACTTGTCCATCAAAAATGGCAACATTAGAGTTGGCTCAGCAATGTAGGTAGTTCCAACGATTCCCCACTTGTACTGGGCCGGAAACAAGGTGCCCAGTTCTTTTAGGCTCATCTCTCGCATGTTGAGTATTTCCGGAATGACGGGAATCTCGGGTACTTGCACATTGCGAGCCACTTCATACATTGTGACCAGACTGATGCCAAATTTGCCGCTTGAAGGATTTTTGATTAGCTCACGATAGAATTTCATTGACTCTGTCAGAACTCGTCCCATCAGGGCCGGTCGAGTCTCAGGGCCAAATAGGTACGGGTAAATGAGACCCGCCGCCACATCACCAGTCGTGTGTGGTGACCATTTGTCGGCCAGAATTGAAACGTGCGCACGAGGAAATGCTTCTTGTAAAGCGAGACCACTGCAAACACCAATCACACCTCCACCTACAACCGCAATGCGAACTTGTTCGATACGATCCAACGAGTCAACCGAGCCCAACGGAGCCATCTTTTCTTCACACAGCCAAAGACAGACGGGTAAGAATGATCAAATGGTCTAGACAACTTCAGCAACTTGGAAGCAATGTAACTAAAGTGTTCGCAGTCTGAGCTGATCAATTTATCCATTTCAATATACGAAACTAATATTCAGCACGAATCAAATCAAGTGATCAATAGAGGGAGAAAAGTTGCCCGATTTGGGTCTCGCGATGCAAATTGATAAAACATGCAAATAACGCTTTGAAATGCAAATGAAATATGAATATGAACACGATATGCAAAGATTGTTCATATCTTCTCGAATCAATCAACAACGACAAAAAATACACTTATCGAAATAGATTTTGGCAGATGGGAGATAGAAAAATCTTGGGGAAGTACAGTTCAATAATAATGCCAGGTACATGCGAATATTTTTTTTGAATACATTTTAGCTTTTAGATTTTATTTTATTTTGTATTTTACTTTATGATATAGCCTAGGTATCCCTTGTTATTATTATTCGTGTAATCCATAATATTTGTCTATCATGGAATAATACAATATTTTGTAAAAAAAACAAATTTTCTTGGTGACAACATTCAAAATAGAGCTGTAACTATTTTGGATACTGGGGGTGTGACGAGAAAGGTTGAAGAATAGACGACTTTGGTTGCGGGCCTGACGACTTTGATCGTTCATTGGACAAGTTAGATTGCGAAACCCTGTATTATTCAATCGCTAATAATGATTCTATCGTCTGATGTAATAGCACGTATATCTTTTCTCTTATCAACAAATAGCAATAGCTGACCAGTTTATGCTGGCAACAACCGACTATAGAGGTAGTTTGCACGATGGCAGCAAATGATCATTTGAAGTGTTATTGCGGGTGACGCACACAATCAGTGATTGACAGTCACGCGCGATTTATCAAATCAGGAGAATCAGTTTCGATTAAGGTTAATCGAAACAAAAATAAATCAATCAATCAAAACAAATGATAAATGATTGCGACAAAAATTTGAAAGTTGAAAGCGGGAGATAAAAAAATGAGAATCTTCAATAAATGAAATTACAAATAATTGTTTTATATTTCTTTGAAGTGATTACTACGAATGTACGACAAATTTAAATATTTTTAATAATTCATGCAAAATAAATTAAATTCAACAATTCATTTAGCAGTAGTATTGATTGTACTTATTTTAGCCTTGAAAACTCTAATCTGACATCTGTCAAACTGCAACACAATTACATTTATACACACCCTTTTATACATTTTTATTTATAATTTTCCAAGAATTTTAAAGTTTTTAAAACGACACAAAAGAACCTTACATTTCCGTTAAGTAAAAGGAAGTCATTGTTTATGATCAAACTCATGAGTAGATTTGTGAACATTTGTGACGTTACAATTGTGACATTTTGTTTTATAAACGTATCGATACATAGCCATAATGATTTAACCAAAATAACAAGAAAATGTTGTTTTCAATAATTTTGGCTATAATTATTGGACATTTGTGTCCACATTCCCCAAGTCAAACCATCAATCCCGTGTCCACCGATATCAAAGGATGCAACCTGTACAATCAAGATTGTCATTGTGGTTCAATTGCTCAGGGTCCTGGCATGAAGCTCTACACTCGAATTACCTATCCAAATTCGTCCACAATTGTCACAGAGTACAACGACGATCCGCCTTATGGTTTGTGGTTTATAAAAGTGTATTACCGTTGTGCAGATGAGGAAAATGTTTTAGTAGGGAAAAATGTGCGAGAATGTTCCTATGGCAAATGGATTGGCTCAGTTCCTAGATGTGGTGAGTTGTGTGTATTTTATTTCTGAAACATTAAAATCAAAATTAAATGTTTATCTGTAGCTTTCAATTTTCGGAATAATACTAAACTGAAGAATGTGAAAATTGTCGATTTAGAGACAAATAGATTGAATTTGTCCAAAATTGAAACGGCAATAAACATGACTACCCTGTATAATGATTCAGCATTAGAACTAAACTCAAATGGCACATTTCAAATTCCCCTAAAAAATCAACCTTTACATTGTCTCAAATGGAATCTCTCCCCAAAACAAATTTGGAGTCTAACGCTGAGCCAACCAACTCGAGTCCACTATGTTCGTATCAAACTTTATGGTGATCAAATCAAAGATTTGCATCTCAACAATCAAATATCGTTTGACATGGTTTTAAAGAATATTACTTACAAAGATAACGAGGAAACAGGATTAGAATCAATCAAATGTACCAATTCGACTGTATTCTATGATGATTCGTATGTGCAAAAATATTCAGTCAACTATCTAGTGTTGGAATTTCTGTGCAAAATTCAAAAATTGAAAATTGATTTGTATGAGATTGACCAATTGTATGCAAATGTGATCGAGGTAAAATTAGCGATGGCTGACAAAGAAACTACAAACAAATCAAACCAAACAGATAAAATTCACGAATTGCAAAACAGAATATCCAAAATTTCATTGTGCGAACTGAAACTGTACACTTTTAATGCAGACTGTGGTTTTCCTGATGTTCCAATCAATGCGATTGTACAAAGAGATTTCAATTTTCGTGATGAGGCGGGAAGAAAAGCTTTCGAATACAGTTGCTCTCATAGAAAGTATAAAATGAAAGGTTTGTTGTGCATTTAGGTTCATAAACATGAATTGAAAGATTTTTGTTTTTGTTTGTAGAAAATGAATACGTCAAGTGTGGTAAATATGGCAAATGGAAAGTGAATTTCCACATTGTGCAATTCCGTGTCAATTGTTGAATTTAACAGCAAACGATGATGAGGATTATGAGTTAAACGTAAAGTATGAGACAATTTCGCAAATCAAAACTGGAAAGCAAGTTATTTTAGATGGAAAGTTTGCTAACATTTCTTGTGTGAACAAACAAAAGCAAAACGACATTCTAAACAATGTTGAGAAAAGTTGTACTTCCGAAATTAACTTTCAAGTGATCTGTAGAAATGGAAATTGGATTGGACTTGAAGAGCTACATCCTCGATGCAAACAATCGATACAATTCAATAATGAAATCAATAAGCAAAAACGTCAACATCACAGACAATCATCGATTACCAAAATGGATTGGTAATGTCATTGATATAATTTTGAAGGCGTTTTTGAGTTTAATAATTTCACATTAATCGAGTTTGTAAAAATGGTCTTTAGCCGTGTTGATAAGTATTTGACAAAGACCAGCAAATGTAACAATAATCTAAATTTCATGGTTAACATGACATAAACGACAAAATCTATTTCTATTGCTTCCGTCAATCATGTATATGGAAGTCACATTTTGATTTGTGTATTATACGATAATTTTACTGTGTCGGTGGTGTTTGAGTTGAGTTGTTATGTAAAGAATTGAAATAACATTAAACCAAATTTGTTCAAAATTTGCTTATGTTTTGTCTATGAATGTCAAAAAATGCAGCATATTGTCCAATGATTGATTTTAACCAGAGAAAATCAACATCCAACTCAATCTTTGTTGCAGTTTTTGTGTCATATTATATTTTGAGGCCGCACCAGGCCCTCAGTCAAGCCATCAATCCTTTGACATCAACCGAACACGATGCTGACGAATGCAACGATTTCATAAAAAATTGTCATTGTGGCTCGATAGCTCAAGGTCCTGGCACAAAGTTGTACACTCGAATTATCTATCCAAATGGAACTACAATTGTCGAAGAGTACAATGAAGATGTGCCGTACGGCTATAAATACCTAAAAGTGTATTACCGTTGTGCAGATGAGGAAAACAATATTCTAGTAGGCAAAAATATGCGTGAATGTTCCAATGGCAATTGGATTGGCTCAGTTCCTAGATGTGGTGAGTTGTGTGCAGTTGATGGTTCATTCCTGAAACGCTAAACAAAATTTTTATGTTCATCTAGCTTTCAATTTGAGAAATAATACCAAACTAAAGAATGTGAAAATTACTGACTATGAGACAAATAAATTGAATTCTTCAGAAAATACTAAAAATGCCACTCAAAGTCTTGAGTCAATGGGTTTCATGACTTTCAACAAAACTGAAAAGTCATTAAGTATGACTACCCTGTTCTATGATTCCACATTAGAACTAGTCTCAAATGGTACATTTCAAATTCCACTCAAAAATCAACCTTCACACTGTCTCCAATGGAATCTTTCCTCAAAACAAGTTTGGAGTCTAACCCTAAGCCAACCAACTCGGATCCACTATGTTCGTATCAAACTTTATGGTGATCAAATCGAAGATTTGTATCTCAGCAATCAAATATCGATTGATATGGTTTTAAAGAATATTACCTACAAAGTTGATGAAAATGATAAAAAGAATAAAAAACAGACTAAATTGCCACTCGAACTAAAATGTACCAATTCGACTCCATCCTATTATTATGATTTGTACGAGCAAAAATATTCAGCCAATTACCTCGTATTGGAATTTCTGTGCGAAATACAAGACACACAAAAGTCCATTTTTGAGTACTTTTTAGCGTCCGATTACGAGATTGATCGATTGTATGCAAATGTGATTGAAGTACGATTCGTAATCGTAACAGAAAAAATGAAATTCAAAAAGAAAATATCCAAAATTTCATTTTGTGAACTAAAACTGTACACTTTTGGTGAAGACTGTGGAACGCCCGATATTCCAGTAAACGCGATTGTACAAAGAGATTTCAATTTTCAAGCGGAAAGAAAATCATACAAATACACTTGCAGCGATAAGAAAGATCAACTGAAAGGTTTGTTTTTGTAAAATTAACGTAAATAAGATTTTAAAAATTTGTTTATATTAGGAAACACATACGTCGAATGTGGCAACTATGGCAAATGGAAGAGCCACTTTCCACAATGTATTTCCATAAATCCGTGTCAACTGTTGAATTTAACAGAAACAAATAATGATCAGAATTATGAGCTCAATGTTAAGTATGAGTCTGTTTTGTGGACCCAAACAGAGAAGAAGGTTATTCTAAATGGAGAGTATGCTTTCATATCGTGTTTGGAAAAGCGAAATCAAACAGAAATCTCGCTCTCAAACAATCAGCCACATAAGATGAGTGCAAAATTTACTATTCAAGTAATTTGTAAAAATGGAAAATGGAATGGGTTTGAAAATGATGTTTATTCACGATGCAAACAATTGGTCAATAAGGAATCTGAATTTGACAAAGACAATTTCACCATCAGCACCACAGACAATCATCAAATAGTTACACTTCCCGTACGACTCATTAGAATAATGTTTAGTGCATTCGTAGTGTTAAATAAATAATGTTATGTAATGATATATGTTTTTAAGTTTTCCTATTAACGTACCAAGGTTTTGGCCGTGGAATCAGTCTCAATTTTCAGATATGTTTTTAAGTTTTCCTATTAACGTACCAAGGTTATGGCCGTGGAAACAGTTGCCATTTTTCAGATATGTTTTTAAGTTTTCCTATTAACGTACCAAGGTTTTGGCCGTGGAATCAGTCTCAATTTTCAGATATGTTTTTAAGTTTTCCTATTAACGTACCAAGGTTATGGCCGTGGAAACAGTTGCCATTTTTCAGATATGTTTTTAAGTTTTCCTATTAACGTACCAAGGTTATGGCCGTGGAAACAGTTGCCATTTTTCAGATATGTTTTTAAGTTTTCCTATTAACGTACCAAGGTTATGGCCGTGGAAACAGTTGCCATTTTTCAGATATCGTTTTTTAGTTTTCCTATTAACGTACCAAGGTTATGGCCGTGGAAACAGTTGCCATTTTTCAGATATGTTTTTTAGTTTTCCTATTAACGTACCAAGGTTTTGGCCGTGGAAACAGTTGCCATTTTTCAGATATGTTTTTAAGTTTTCCTATTAACGTACCAAGGTTATGGCCGTGGAATCAGTGCCATTTTTCAGATATGTTTTTACAATATATTTTAACAATTTATATTATTTTTGTATTTTTGTATAATTAAATGTTTTTTGAAATGCCAAAAAGTTAAATTCACAGAAACAAGCTTTAAAATTTAAATTACAATTTTGCATTCAGCCAAATAAAATCAAAATTTAGTATTCAAATTCGTGATTAATTTAAATTAAAAGTCAGCTTTAATAAATTATTTTTCTGTAAAAGAAATATTTTTAAATGATTAAATCAATTCTCCTTCTTAATTTGGTGTCCAACAGTAGCCTAACTCGTGTGCTGTCAACTTGCCTAACTTAGCCAACTTGACAGCACACGAGCATGCGCATGCATATGCCGAGTGTTCAACGTCACCAGTGAAGCATTTATTTTCGATGGTCTAACGAATTATGGTTTCTACATTGCCATTGTGCCAATTATCAATTTGAGCGGTTTACATGATTATCGAGCTGATTACTTATATCATGCCGATAAGTAGCTTGGAAGTATAATTGTCAATTAGTGGTTATTATAGATTTTTTATGAGTTTGACAGAGTAAGTAACGCTTTTTCAAAGGGTTTCCCCTTTAAAACATTGGAGTGTAATGCAGGCAAGCATTGCCCCCAAAAAATCATACCATTCGGTTTTGTACATCTCAAGGAAGGTTTTTCAAGTGTGCAGTGGAAGTTAGCTTATCAGCACCGTAGCGTTCAGTGTAGAGTGCAACACCGCCCTTTTCAGTGGCGTGCCCCCAACATATGTGTTTTCTGAACACATTGCTAATCTCTCGCAGGACAGGTCTGCAGACCTACTGCCAGCAGTACAAACAGTGCTTTACGTGTGTTGTTGTGATTGAGATCTCGTGTTTTGGGACATTTGTGGATCAATTCGAAGCAATCTCGGTGGCCATGTGGTCCAGAAACGTTTATTCTATTGTTTCGAGTCTTGTTCACAACATCAACAAGTGTGGCTCGCTGTGTGTACGTGTTTGTGTGATGATTTTGTGTGTTGTCTGTTGTTTATTCAATTTGTTATTGTTTTTAAACATACTTTTCACCTTATCCACAATGTTACCGATCCTATCAATTCACGATACATTTCATCGTCATCACCTGATTGCATGGAACATCTCAGCGCACTCAACTCAACTCGTACTACAATCAAAACATCGTCCTCACATCGATCAGCTGTTTTGTTTTGATGTTTGTGAGCGGCGTTTTTGACGAATTTATAGATTTTTTGATTCAATTTATATTGTGATTGAGATCTCGTGTTTTGTGACATTTGTGGATCAATTCGAAGCAATCTCGGTGGCTATGTGGCCCAACAATCTTTATCCGTGTGCTTTGAGTCTTGTTCATATCGTCAACAAATGTCTCTCTGTGTCTGTGCTTATGTGCTGTTTGTTGTGCTTTCACTTTGATATTATTTTGAATTGTATTCTCCTCATCCAAAATTAACCGATCATATCAATTGGCCAACCAGTTCATCGCCATAACCTCACGACATTCAACATCTAGCCATCGACACTCAATCTCTAAATTAGATCAACTCGTGCTAAAACATCGTCCTTGCATCGATCAGCTGTTTTTGTTTTTATGTTTGTTTGGTAAAATTTTTTGGTGATTTCGCTGATTTGATTTGACCTACTTTATATTTTTGTTTGTTGTTTTAGATTTACTCAGGAATCATCGTGGAATTATTTGTATCACTTGATCAATCTGCATATCAATTTGATTTACACCTTAAAACGGTATGCTAAATGATGCATTTCTTTAACTGAAACTAATTTATTTTGCCTTTCACCATTACAGGAATAAGTGGAATCCGTGATAATTATTCATTATGCACATACAGAATTATTTCTGGTCAAGGCATTGGCATTTTTCACTTTGGTGCAATTTTATTTAGTTGTTTTAGACACACATTTGAATTTTAAAATAGTACGCTTGCACATTTCATTCTCTGTACTTTATGAATGATGAATTTATTCTTGCCAATAATAATCCAATTTAGCAAAAGTATTTCAAACTGAAAATGGTTAAAATATATTTTTTAAAATCCAAGATTAAAATGATAGATTTTTTATTTGCGCTTGTAAATGATTGAAACAAGAAAATGCGCTTGGGAATGTTGAAAACAAGAAAATTATCATTTATCACTTAGGTAATATGTTTGAGATGTTCTTTAAATAAAAAATCAGGCGGCGGAGAATACCTGTCATTTAGAATATGAGGCTTGACCAAGAAATATTCCATATGACAATTTTAGTAAGGTTTGAATCCTCAAAATAATAAAAGCCAATACTATTCTGCGAGAATTTGAACCCAAAAAATGGCTACAAACAGTTCAGAACGGAATTATACTTTAATCACTTAATAACTTTAATGAATTGTATTTTCAGCAAAAAATTCGCCATCATTATAATTAACATCTGAACAGCAGTTCATTGCACTTGACTGTGTGTGATAAGTTTAGAGTTAGAACAAACCATCCAAACAGAACAGAAGTTTATAATCAAAAAATGTATTTCTGATCTAAGTAAACCTTAATACAATAATATTCTTTTTGTGAAAAAGAATTTGAACAAATATTAATAACGAAATTTCTGGATTTATATCTTGATTGTGAAAGTATGAATTATTAATTAGAACCAGAAGTACAATATTAAGAGGTATTGATTAGATAATTTGGAATTTTTTACTAAATACCGTGGTAGCAAAGCTTTAAGAAAGATGAGGTCAGGTGATATTAGGCAAGTTTTAAGACAGAAATGTCATATTTACTGAAACTTTGACTTCGTTTTGTAATTTTGAGTAATCAATTTTACATACAGAGTTTATTTTCAAACCTCTACCTTTTGTCGTTGTTCTGTGCAAATTACCCAAAATGCCACCACGAAGTGGTTGAGGTTGAGGTAACCTGCCGCCTGATTTTTTATTCAAAGAACATCTCAAACATATTACCTAAGTGATAAATGATAATTTTCTTGTTTTCAACATTCCCAAGCGCATTTTCTTGTTTCAATCATTTACAAGCGCAAATAAAAAATCTATCATTTTAATCTTGGATTTTAAAAAATATATGTTTATGTGAACACGTTTTAGGTCAAACTGCATTTCATTTGTTTGTTTGCTATCTTCACAGCTTTTTAAATGCCACTACTTACAAGTTGCAATTAAAACTGGTCGACATAACAAAGCACTTCAAGCCAGTATCACAACATATTGCAATGATTAGAAATCATTGATTACAATGCTAAGCAACGCTTCGAGTTGTTTTGTGCTTACGTGGACGTTTATTTGATTAGGCGTTGTCTACCTGATGACAACACTTTGTATTGTTTTGACTCGTGTTTTTATATTTAGAGAAAATTACCTCAAACAACAAAGTACATCAAAAGATGGAAGACACAATTATCGATTATTTTATCAATGACAAACTAAGTCTCACCCTGTGGACTGATTATTGGAATAGAAATGACGACCGTACGCGAAGAGAAGTGTTGTGTTTCATGATTGAAAAAACATCTTTCAATTAGTTTCGGATAAATTGAATGCACATTTAACTTTGTTCTCGGCCACTGTGAGAAGTCGTGCGCAGTATGCATTCTTGCTTCAAGTATGTAATAAAATGACGAAGCAACTGAGAGATATTCAAACATTTTGGGAAACCCGTCAAAATCGCCGCCCTGAAGTAATTCAGATGGCCATCGAAATTAGAAATTTGATAGACCTGTTTGATCGAAATGAGAAATTATTACAACAATTGGAAAACTTTATTGATGATCATGTGCACGATTGGCCAATTGTATGGTCCGCAGTTGACCTGAACGCCCAGATGATGTTCTTTTTGGTGAATAGTGAATTTTCGCATGTGAACATTTCGTTGATAAATGAAATCAAGACAATCAAACAGGACAATTTGGAGTTGTATCGAGATTTGTGTGTTTTGCTAGAAAATGTTTCAAATTATGTTGCCAACTCACAAGCACAAGCAAACATAATCGACCAAATTCTCAATTTCTTGTCTATACTTGCGAGTCAATATGAAAATCTAATTAACGATCCGGATGCAATTTTGATTATTGAAAAGTGGTGCTTTTATAGGCCAATTAACAGTGCTACCAAAAATAAATTATATGAGACACTTCAAGAGAAATTTAACAATTCAAATGTTGACGAACTTTCTGTGATAAACAATCAGCAGATTCAAGGCAAATTCTGTGCTCAATGGTTGATGGACAACGTTCTTGGGCCGGAAAGCAAGCTATCTGACGAGCCATTGATAAAACTGTCCCAAGATGGACTATCTGCCCGAAATGACACTGAACACCCTCGTCCAGTTCGTTCATCATTTCCAACTTATTCAGGAAAGTATTTCTATGAAGTCACCATTTTGACCGATGGCGAAACGTGCATTGGATGGTCTTCCAGAGACGCGCTGTTTGACCTCTTGAAACATAAAAGCGAGAATTGTTTGATTATTGGTGAAGATGATTTATCAATTGGACTAAATCTAAATAAAAAGTTTATTCGATTTAAAAATATTGAATATACTTTTGCCGAAAGTGAAACATTTTGCCCATCGGGCACTGCAGTTGTCGGTTGTTTGATCGATCTCGACAATCACAAGTTTGGGTTCTATCAAAACGGCCAACCAATTGTTTGTTCAGTTGATGTCAATTTTTGCATATCACAAGAGGAATATACATTGCCCTACTTTGCAATAGCAAGTTTGTCATCTCAGCAACAATGTATTTTCAATTTTGGACAAACAAACTTTAAATTTCCGCCAAAAGACGTCAAATTCAACAATTTCCTCGATGCCTCTGTGGGAAATGCATCGAGCTACAGTTTAATCGAATGCAAATTGACATCTAGTCTTTGTTATTGGTTCAAGCGCAAAGTGATAAACAAAAATGAAATGCACTTATTTTTTGATGATCACAAACAAAATGAATGCAACAAATTGATACAATTTTTTGATTCTAGTATTCAAAATAATTTGGAACTCCCTGGAATCAGAGCTACCGTAGGCGAAGGCTTTCGATTGACTCAATCGATGATTGAAGTTATGGCAAGTAAACTTGATGCGAATGAAAACATTTATCCCATTTCAATTTGGATCCGACAGCATGTTGTAACTTTTTTTAACTGGTTCTTCATCGTTGGACATTTCTTTGAGTTGATCACTGCATATTTTGAATTGAACATTACAAGTGAAAACGATCACAAACATCGAAACATTTGCATAATCATTTCGCATATTATAGAATGTAGCAAAGTTCGTGAATATTTACCTTTATTTGAACCAATTCAACAAGCAGTTTTTTTATATTTAAAAAATGTTTTGAACAGTCCAACAAGCAATCTAACCAAACTGTTTGCGATGATTTGCCTTGACGAATTGAGTTTGTCACATGAAGATATTGTTGCCATTGAGAAAAAAATTTATCCCATTTTGAATTGGTCTAGAAATTTTTTCGAACACAAAAATACAATCGAAGTGCTGCTTCAAGATAAGAAAAATTTAGTCATATATCAAATATACTTTCTTGCTAAAAGATTTGCTAAAAATTCGTCTACAAACGACAAATCTCTATTTTGTGATAAGGCTCAAGCGACACTTAACCACTTGGAGACTAGCTTGAATGTAAAATTATCGCCGGACTTGTTGTCAGCTCGCGCAGATCTAAACTTGCAAAGTGTAAAGTCCGTAAATGAAGTCAAAGAAGGCGTCTACTTCTATGAAGTAGTGCTGCTTACAGGTGGACCGATGCGAATTGGTTGGGCAAACAGACGAACCGAGTTGGCCAAAACTGAAGTGGGCCGAGATGAATTCTCGATTGGATTCGATGGTTACGATCAATGTATGTGGCATAACGGCAAAAGTTATCCCTTAAAAGGTGTTCCACTGTGGCGTCCCGGCGATGTTGTTGGATGTATGATCAATTTCAATAACAAAAAGCGAATAATCCATTACTACTACAATGGCGATCGTATTGACATACCAAGAGAGATTCATTTGTTGAGACATTTGTCTTACCACGCGGCAGTTACTTTGCATTCCCAGCAGCAATGTTACTTTAACTTTGGTCAGTGCCCTTTTAGAAATGCTCCAAAGCATACAGAGTTTAGGGATTTTAGTATGGACACTATAGACGTGAATACAATTTCCAAGCCTACAGCCACAATCAACATCAACAATTCAACAGTGAACAATTCGTCGCTTGCACTCAATTCGACCATCACCACAGGCAATATATCGCTTTTCTCACATCAACCAACCGCATTGAACAATGCTTCCTTGCCAATGAATTATAATTCAAACACCAATTTAAGTATGTTCACTTTTAAATTATCCATTTTTTGAATTTATTCTGACTATATATTTTCGTGTAATCCCAGTGTCGGCTATTAAATTTCCACAAACAAAATGTGGGTTATGTTATGAGGACAATCAAATGAAGATAATCCAGTTTGCCTGCTGTAAAGAATTCACACTATGCGCTGAATGTGTTGCAAATTGCAACATCAAAGTATGTCCAAAATGTAAAAAGAAACAACTGTCAATCAGTTCACAATAATTCTTTGCAATGCCATTGAAAAATCATTCAAGACCGACCACTTTAATTTGTTGACTGTGACAACGGCAAAATGTGTCGTGATTTTGTCAACTTGATTATCGATTGTCCCAAATGTAGAAAATAGAAAAGCAGTTCAATATAAATAAAAATTTTAATTTTAATCAATACACTCACTTTTGATTCTCATAAGGACAATCATCTTTCATTTCATTTGTAACATTCATTTGTACATACGAATCATTGCTATCATCATTTAAATCTAGATAAGATAGATAAGATTGTGCATTATATTCGGGTAAATCATAGATGATTTCGGCGTATTCAAGATTTGCACTTTCATGTTCATTTGCTCGAGTTTCAATTTCATTACTTTTGTTCTTGTTTGATCGGATTTGAGTTGATCATGCACACGCACATTGAGAGGATGATTGCACATAAAAGTACGATAAGTCCAATTAGTGTCACTCGGGACAATGTAATTGAATCTGTTGAAGATTCAAATGATTTTGTACAGCTAGGTTACGTTGAGCATAAAATTGCTGGATAGATAGCCACTCAACAATGGCCAGGGCTTTAATGGTGGAAAACTTTGAGGAAAGTCGTTACTCCATTTGCCGTAATTATAGATTTTTTATTATTTTGACTGTGAAGGGTGATGCTTTTCCCCAATAAAACATTGGAGGGCGTTAGCGCACAAAAAAATAGCCAATCGGTTTTGTACATCTCAAGGTAGGGTTTTCAAGTGTACAGTGGAAGTAGTCAAACTATATGAATGGACCTGGTGTGTGTGACACGCCACTTTTGCTGTGGCATGTGTCGCATCCAATGTGGAAATTGTCATGGGGACCGTCTTCCGGATATGTTATCTTGTTTGATTGATTTGGACAAACGAGTAAGTTTGCGAATGTCTTATCAAACAAGTATGTTTGATTGAAGTGCAATTCATTTTGTTGTTTGTACAACATACGAGCCGGTTTTGGCACAGCCAATAAAGTTGGTAAAGGTTAGTGGTTGAGTGCTTGCATAAGTAATTCCTATTGATAACACAACGGATCAGATACATATAATTCGGTTTGATTTTAGTGTCTTTTTTGGGTTTCAACTGGAGAATTGTAACTTTGCAAAAGACGAATTTTTGGCATTAAGCGATAGTTTTAGCGGTTACATCTTCTACTATTTTTGCTATTGGAAGATTCTATTGACGGGTTTTTGTACTGAGTACAGTATAGACTGTTGTGTTTCTTTTTGAACATATACTCTCAACTGTTTAATTGTGTATAATAAAACATCCATACTCAATTGTAAAGCAATCTTGTCAGAACAAATATGAGATTATCTAACTGCGCAATAAGACTGTCCATAAAATTTAATTGTTGGCATGTAGTCGTATTGATTGAGCAATTTCGGATTGTTTGCCACTGTTGTTGCCTCTAAATACAATAGTTTGTTATGTATTACTTATTTAAGGCTGGTTTGAATTTTGTTTTTTTGTTATGATGGAAATAACATTCCAGAACATTTGTAAATAAAATCAATTATTAATTTAATAATTCACCAATCAAGTCTTGACTTATTTGCATAATTTTGTGAATTTGGTAAGTGATTTAGTTTTTATTTTATTATTTAAAATCGCATATTTACTGTTTGTTTTCATAATTTAATGCTCAGTTTATTTTCATTTTAATCTTTTCTAGAGTATATTTTTTTCTAAAACGCACAATTAAAGTATAGTGTTTGTAATAAAAAAATATTGAAAATGTGGTCGAATTGCAACGAAAGTGAACAAATTGAAAAATTTCGAGCAATTATGTATGATTGGATTGTTGGTGACAAAATTGGCGATGAATTATAAAAGTTCGAAATTAAAGAACCTCTCACAGTAGCCGCTCCCAGGTTGAGACTAACCGATCTGTATGAAAGTTACCAAAAGTTACTAAATCCATGCATGTCTAATGGTGGTGTTATGTGCGACAAACTTTTGGACTCTTGGCTCAACTAAACTTATCTGCTGTTCCCTTGATAACACCACAGCCCAAGTATATGTTGTGCAATGCACAATGTGCATTTGAGTGTCTCTGTTGTTTTACAGTGTGGGATTTTTAATTACCTTGTTTTTACATTTGCAATTGGCAAAAGTGAATCTGTTAATTTTTTTCTTAAATTCTTTACTTATTGCCTTGGTTACTGGAGTGGTCCACTCCGAGTGGAGAATATAATCAAAAACCCTATCTGGAACAAGCCAGCGTATCTCTGTTTTAACGGTAACTAATTGACAATTTGCATGATTTTGTAATTTTGACATTTTCAATTTTTCACTTTATTTAGAATCGCTTATCTGCTTTAAGTTTTTTTTAAGACCAAGTATAGTTAAATTAATATATTTTTCTCGAATTTGTTTCTGATGTGCATAAATATATATTAAAAATAATAAGAAATATTAAAAAACTGAAAATGGAATCGATTGCAAATAAGTAAACAAATAAAAAAACTGACAAACATTCTGTATCGTTGGATTGTCAGTAACAAATTTTTGGATAAACAAATGGATATTGAAAAATTGCTTGAATTTGTGATTAGTGAGCATAAATCAATTTACTTTAACAACCTCAAATTGCGCACTATTGTCAACAAGCATGACTACTAACACAGTTGATCGACTCGATGTTGGAAAAAGTTTGAAAAAATATAACAGAGCATCAGAATTCATTAACATGGCACAAACATGCAAAATTATGTATCGTGAACGAATATACATCAAAGAAATTTATTGTAGATTTGTGAGTTCCCAAGCTTGTAAGCTACTGTTCGATTATCTGGTGAAATTAATTAAGATATTTGACGACGAAAAGCGATTGATGATGCCTGGGATGCATTGATGCAATTCCAATTTGAAAAGTATCCAAATTTATTACTACTTAATAACTTCAATACAAAATAACTTTGAAAATAAAATGTGGAACAAGCACAGCGACTGTGTGGAGGCGCTGGAGAGAGTGTTGAAATGTCAAGATTCGTTAAGTTACACATCTTGTGAAAAAATTTCGTTTATCTGGTAAAAACTTATTGACAAATTTGACCACGAGGAAACGATTGTTCGAGCTTTGGTGTACATTTTAGACAATACCACTTTTTCAAAGTACCAACAGTTTTCTACTAGAGTTAATCGATTTGACGGAAACATGAATAAAGAAAATGCAGAAATAAAGAACTGTGCGGAATAGTGAAGGATGGCTATGGAAAAATATCCAGATTCGTTTGAGTCATCAAACTCGACGACAGAGTGTTGAATTATTACGAAGAACTAACCCAGATATGTGAACACGAGGATATAATTGATCGTGCATGTAATTCCTTGAAACAATTCCAAAACGACGGATTCTCACCATCGTTTCTTCCAAATTGATCGAAATAATGGACGGTCAGTTGAATATAACAAAACTAAGACGGAAACGACATGCAAACAATTATGTTGAAGTGGCCAATTGGGTCTTTGTATCGCATATTGAATTATTGATCACCAAAATCGTCAACTAATGTTGCATCATCTCATGAAGCTAATTGAGCATTGTGACGCTGAGGTTATTTTTCAAGCTTTTGTTGCATTAGTAAAATATCCATTCGACAAATATTCTTTCCAATTCAACGAGTATGAACCGTCAATTCAAAAATTAATTAATTTTTCAAGAAGTAAACATTTTGAAAAAGAAAAACATTTAGAAATGTGTCAAGTGATTATGTGGGCTTTGTTTTTACTGCAATATAAGCCACCAAACTTCTTTAACAAATATTTTATTATCTCGTGAAAATTATTGAGTTTATTTGACCATGAAGAAACGATTAATCGAGCTTGGGATGCACTAAGTCTTAGTCTAAGACTATTTGCATTTGATGAATTCCAACCTTGTCTGCTTCAATTGATCGATGTAGTCCAATCCCAATTAAATTCGGAATGTCAATGGAAAACACATGAAAGATTTTGTGTTCTGATACAAGAAATTATCAGGAAATACAAAAACGCGACAATATATTTAGTCAGTATTTTTAATAAAATGGTCAGTAACAATTGGCAAGTATTTCATAGTCAGTAGTGGTCTAGGGTCAGTATATTTAATAAATGATTAGTTATTATACTAAATGGTCAGTAACAGTATCAGTGTTAATTATTAATTAATTAATTAATTATATATTATTAATTTAGTCAATTTTATTAATGAATTACATGTTTTTAATATAATTAGTTAGTAAAAAATGGATTTTGTTATCAGTTTATCTAGTTTTAGAGCGTTTTTGAGTATAGTATTTTGCACTATTACTACCCATATAATATAAAATACTTACCAAAATTATTAATATTACTGACCGAAAAATACTTACAAATTACTACTTCAAATACTGACCATTTCATTAAAAATACCGACCAATTAAATGGCAGCCAAAAAAAAGCCAAATGTGTTGCTTTACAAAGTTTATGCACGAATATTCGAATATTTCATGAAAATAATAGAGGTATGTGAACACGAGGAAACGATTAATCGAGCTTGGGATGCACTGAGACTATTTCCATTTGACGAATTCCAATCATCACTGCCTCAATTGATCGATGTAGTTCAATCCCAATTAAATTCGGAATGTCAATGGAAAATACATGACAGATTTTGTGTTCGGATACAGGAAATTATCAGGAAACACAAAAATGCGTTGATTTATAAAACTTTTTCACGAATATTCGAATATCTCTTGAAAATAATAGAGGTATGTGACCACGAGGAAACGATTAATCGAGCTTTTGATACATTGGCACAATTTAAATCTGTCAAGTTTTCATTTGAATTCGATAAATGCGAACTATCGCTGCAAAAGTTACTTGAATTTTCAAAGAATCAATTGAGTGAAAGAAAGTTCACAAATGACAAACAATTGCAAATGTGTGAAGTGATTAGTTGGATGTTGGCGGAATGCAGATATTCATTTAGTGACCAAATTCTTCACAAAATGTTCGAGTATTACGTGAATATAATTGCAAAATGCGAAGGTGCAGATGAGAGGACCATTGATCGGGCTAGCGATGCTTTGACACAATTCCCAAACAACCAAATTCAATCTTTATTACTTGAAGTTTGTCAATCTTTAATTAATGATTTAAATTTACTTCAATCCAACTGGCAATTACATCGCAATTGGTGTCTTGCAATTTCAAAAATTATAACACAAACAAAATTATTGAATAAAAAAACTCAAATTCTATTTTTTGGTTATTTCATGAGACTCTTAGACAATTGCAAGCACACGAAAACACTTTTACCTTTAATTTTGATGATTGAAAATTTGCGTCTTGAGAAATTCTTTGAAAATAAACTGAGTTTAAGACTAAAGAATAAATTGGAGCAACATTTTTATTTCGATGAATGTCCATTTGTGAATTGCTTTCCGGACAACTTTGACTGTGCTCAATACGAAGTCGATTGGTGTGCTCGATGGTGTGCCAACAATGTGCTGGGGTCAGACACACCAGTGAAGTTATTGCCATTGGTCAAACTGTCACCTAATCGATTCGGAGCGAGAAATGATCGAAATATTGGAGATGATTTTGTTCCTGTTCGATCTATGTTCGCGGTCACGTCCGGAGTGTATTTCTATGAAGTGCTAATCATAACAAATGGAAATATACGAATTGGATGGAGCTTGCAACAAGCGAGTTTTAAAAAATTGGAAGCGGATGATGAGGGTGAAGAACGATTTTCTGTTTTTTTTTGATGTAACACAAAAAAGCATACTGCACTATGATAAAAATAATATCAATCCAAAACAAACTAGTTGTCATCCAGGCGATGTGATTGGATGTCTGGTTGATTTTGATAAACAGAAATTTGTGTTCTACTACAATGGACAACCGATGGAATATTCATTGGAAATTGATTGCACTTTTTCTGCCCTTTATGCCACTGCACTTCTCTCTCCACACCAACAGTGCTATTTTAACTTTGGTCAGTCACCATTCAAATTTTTTCCCTAAAGATATTACATTCATACATTTCCACGAAGCGAGTGGTGGAGATGAGAGCAAATATCGATTAGCCGAAACTGAGAGATTTTGTAATTATTTCGGGGACTTCATTTATTGGTTCAAACACTTGACAGTAGACAATCAAGTTATTTTGCTGTTCAATGATCAAATTCAAATCAAATGTGATTTGACAATGAAAAGTGTTGAAGAAGACATTCAAAATGATCAAGACATTGAAGAATGGAGATTGGATATAGTGAAAATTGAGAATGGTTTCAAGTGTGTTCGATATATACAATCGATCTTTGAAATGATGGGCAAAGTGATTGGAGATGATAAATTGGATGTGCTGGCCCTGTGGATTGGACTAATTATTGAAATGTGGATTGATGATCGAGAAGCAGAAGAAGCAAAAACTACTCGAACTGCTCTATCCATATCTTCAACTACGAATCAATTCAACAGAAGTTTGTGCCAAACATCGAATGATTTGCATTGTTTTATCACATTTGATCAGGCTTTCGGAACGTTACGATAACGAATATAACTTCATCAAACCCATTCGCGGAGAAGTCTTTACTTACCTCACACGAACACTCACCGAGACAAATGATGAGTGGACACAAATGTTTGTGTTAATTGCCCTGGGACACGGAAAATTGAGTGCAGACGAAAAGCAAATGTTAAATGATAACCAAAAGTTTTTGGGAAAAATTGAACTACTGGAAACAGTTTTTTGTTAACAATCGCGAGACTGAAATGGTTTTTACACAGCGCGAGCCTGAAATGGTCAAATTTGACCCAAAACTTTGTAAGCGATTTAAATAAAGCTTTGATAATTTGATATATAAATTTTTGTGGTATATATCTTCTGTGACTCATTAACATTAGTTTTAAATACATTTTAGATAGAAATATTAAACAGATTACTGATAAGATAAGATTTAGTAAAACAAGTCAAAATTTTACTAAAAATTCATCAAACATTTTATTTTTTAATTTGTGGTTTGCAATTGCATTTTCTTAATATTATGCATTATTTGTGTAGACAAATGTCCCTAGTTATTAATTCAGTCATTAAATTTAAGAAACCCATAAAATAATTGCTATCAGATGAAAAAAGATGAAAAATATAGTAGAATCATAACGGTTGACTTCACTGCATCTTATCAAAATTGATCGTTATCAGCAAGTGATTTTGCCAAAATAGACACATAATTAAAAATATCCCTATATATTGCTATTATATTTTCCAGATAAGCCAGATTTTATCACCATTCAATGTAATCTGATGGCCACGCAGTGAAGCCAACCTATAGGGGAAACACTACCAAAGGCACAGAGGGTAGCGTTTTGAGAAGATTTTTTGAAAAATAGAGCTTTCTATCTTTCTAATTGCTAATATTTAAATTTTCTTAAAAATCCTACTTAGAGATAACATTGAGAGGATATCATATTCCAAATCTCAATCCCAATATTCCAAACGACTTTCGATTAAAAAATTATCAAAGTTTTATGCAGTGACACTGTTTTATCAATGATCTGATAAGATTTTTCAATTTTTCTTTTTGATAAAATATGTGATTTGCAAAGAAAGTCAGCTAGACAAAAATTCGAAACGATCAAGCGATAACGATATGCGTAGCTTCAAAAATACAGAACTTTGGGTCAACTTTGACCATTTCAGTCTCGCGATTGTTAATGCAAATATTGTTGACTATATCACTGCAAAAAATATTTTTACACCAGAAAATCGCTTAGTCTTGTACCAACATTATTTTCTAAGTGAACATTTCTTCAGCCAAGTGCTCAACCCTCCACCAGTGCCTCAACCCAACCAAGCAGCACTCAACAGCAATGACCGAACCGACCATCTCAAACTATCTTCAAATCAACTCTCAGCTCGCAGTGATTGGGCATGGCAAAGTGTAAGGTCACAGTGTCCAGTCATTAAAGGAAATTGTTACTTTGAAGCAGTTTTGCTCACTAATGGAACAATGCAAATTGGATGGTCAACCAAGAAAACTGAAATTGTAAGAACAGAAGTGGGCGGAGATTCTTTCTCGATTGGATTTGACGGATACAATCGATGCGTGTGGCATAATGATAAAAAGCTACAAGTAGAAAGCAGTTTTCCACGATGGAAAGCACGTGATGTGATTGGATGCTTGATTGAAGTGATCAAAAATACAGTAACTAATGAAAAAGAAAATAAATTTTCTTTTTATTTGAACGGCCAGCAGATTAATTACCAAACATCTTTGCCAATCTATTCTTCACCCCATCCATACCATGCAGCAGTGAGTTTGTCATCTCACCAGCAAGTTTACCTCAACTTTGGTCAATCCCAATTCAAATTTCTACCTGAAAAAGATTATTTGAGCTTTTATGATTATCCTCAAGTTATCCATAATCGAAAATCATCAATCAACATGAGCAATAGCAACATTACCAATGCATTGATCACGGTCGAATCAACCAACACAATCAATGGAAATGTTTCAATGAGTTACCAAAACTACACGTCTTATCCAACAATTGATAATATTCTCAGAAAAGGTATTTTAATCGTTCAATTGCAAATACAATTTAATGTTGTTTTCACTATAGAACTATGCATCACCTGTCCAGTGTGTCACAAAGAAATTTTGTCAAAACGATTTTTATTCGATTGTTGTGCATGTTTGAAGTTATCGATGAAAACGCCAACTGGAAATCAGTTACTCGCAATTGCTTCAACTCATAATTATGGTATGGATTTTTAGATGAAAATAATTTTAAAATTTTTCATTTATAGAGCTCGAAAGCACCGCAACTGAATCCACAACCAAATGTCCAATGTGTCACAAAGCAATCACCACCAAATTGCTTCGATTCACATGTTGTGACCATTTGCAATTCTGCTTTGAATGTGCTTGTAAATTGGGCGATTGTCCCAAATGTCAACAAACTCCTTCAACGTCGAAAGGTCATTATTTATCTAAATCATATCTGCAATTTTCTAAAATTTAATTTCACTTTCAGATTGTCAAATCAATAAACAACAAGTTGAATGTCAATTCTGCGCCAAACTCATCACCACTCAACCACTACAATTTTTCGCTTGTGATCATGGAAAGTTGTGTCACGATTGTGCAAAAATAATTCTCGACTGTCCCTAAATGTGCAAAAATAAAACTTTACTAACTTTATTATTAAATTCAATAAACATCATCATCTTTGATTTTCATATGAAAAGTCGTCTATAATTTTATTTGTAACATTCATACGAATCATTGCTTTCATCATGTAAATCAAGATAAGATTGCACATTATACTCTGGTAAATCATAGATAATCTCGGCATAATCAAGATTGATACTTTCGAGTTCATTTGCTTGAGTTTCAATTTCATTTGTTTTTGTTTAATCAAATTTGAGGTAAACATCGAGAGGATGATTGAACATAAAAGTGCGATTAGTCCAATTAGTGTCACTCGACTCAATGCAATTGAATCTTTTGAGGACTCGAAGGATTTTGTACAGCTCGAATAGACTTGTTCAAGCCCGGACCAATTTCCATCACTACAGATTACTTTATGTACGGTTTGAGGTGAATTTGATTTGGTTTGATTTACTAAATTGCAGAACACACGAGCAAATGATCCATTTGGGACTTTAAATTGTGATTCAAACGATTGATCATGATAATCTTGATCGGTTACGTTGAGCATGAAACTGTTGGTTAAATTGTTGCTCAACAATGGACAGGGTTGCAAAGATCAAACGTGTACAGTCTAAGTTGGCAAAGTAAAAGCGAATTTGTTGAATTGGTTTTCTTTTTCTTCATTGAATTCACCATTCTGATTTCAATTTCACTCGCATACAATCGAACAATTGGAGGATGAACTGAAAACTGGAATTGACACATAAATTTGTGAATGTCCTGAATTTCGCATAGAAAGTCCAGTACAAGTTGATTGGGCAAAACATTTGGCTTTTTTAGCTGGAATCACTGTCTCACGTTTCAATTCTTTGAATTTGATTTTCTTTAATGCGAGTTCAAACTCGATTTTATTCTTTAAAATTGCGATTTGGTCTGTGACCAATGGTCACCCCAGAACAAGAATGAGAGAATGAACTTCTGTTTGATTTGTATTGAAAAATATTGGGTTGATCTGGCGATAATGGAGCGATTGTTTGATTTGCTGTAACTTGTGGAACAAATTGCAATTGCAAAAATCAAAACACAATATAAATCTGCAATGATGAGAAATTTAATATAACTTGAGATATTTTTTAGATTTAATGAAAAACATGTTTTCTGAACAATTTGAATTAATTGGAGGAGCGACCGCAATCACTCACGCTGAGCGAGCGAAGCGAGCGAGGTGTGAGTGATTGCGGGAGCGACGATATATACCCGAGAAAAATGTAACTTCAGTCATTTGTTGTGTGCGCTACAACTCAAATACGAATGCATGGATCGTTCTGAAAATTTAACACAGTGTTCTGGTTGTGGTCTAGATGTGCTGTATAGTTTTGTGGCCATATAGGTCAAAGGTCAAAGGAATAGCGATTTTGAGAAAAATCCAAAATTTTGTATTGAAATGTGAAGGAATCGAGATGTCAACACTGTGTGTGTGTCCCTCTGTGGCACACGCTTTCCCTGGCACGACCACTGTGCGCAATAGAGATGCGCAGTAGCAAGCACACTCAAAGATAATTCCAGGAGATGGATGCGAACCATTTGACTTGAGTGCATGTGTTGTTGGATATTTGTTTACATTTTCCGATATATTTGAGAATTATCATTATCACATTTAATTGATCCGAAATTTTAAACCTAACAACTTTATTTTAAATAATGCAGTGATGCTCATCTAATCATTGACATATTTAGTATGTAGCAAAAAGGCATAAAATATTGATATTTCCAATAGTAAAAATTTAATTTTGCAATATCGACTATTTGCTCACCAAAATGCCTTGCTGAACTACTCTGACAACCATTGACATTGTATTAGATCTATGGATAATGTAACATAATTAAAACCGCTGGACGTACCATTGCAACCTAACAATGATACAGAACATAAAGATATACAAGGACAAGAACAATTACACAAATGTGATTTCTAGATGGGAAAATCTATCCTCGGATCTTGAAAATAGTTGAATTTTTTGCTTTGTTATTCTTTTTTGAAGGATGTTTTCTTTTTACTTTTGAAAATTATATGAATCTGTATATTTAGTATAAGCTACTGTTTCTGGGCATTAAAGCATGGTGGCCCAAAACATATGAAAGGAGAAACAATAAGAATTGCAGGCTGTGACCATAAAGAAAGCGATGTTTATGATCCAAAGTCTATGACGTGTGATGTAAATCGTGAATTATTCTGTGATATGAATTGCTTTTAACTGAATGCGATGATCTGCGTATTTAGGTACATCGTTTGCATGTGTTTGATGAAGAGACAAATTAGTTTGATACATTGAATTTTAATTGTCGAATCAAATTTGCCGAAATTGAATTCTCGATTTTAATGTGACTGAGTGATTTTAGTGTTTCACACACTTTCGCTCCGACTTTCATGCCAATGGCATTACCTATTTGTATTGATGATAGTCATAATGTTTCAAAATTCAAGCTGCTGGTTCAAATACTAGTATTTTTGTTTTGTTTCTTACAACTATCAAATGTAAATCAACAATCTGTGGCAATCCTCATATCCAAATATATCAACGACACATCCTTCCGTGCAACGGAAATTACTGTTTTCCATGTTAATTGACAAATTCGCTGAATTTAACATTTTGATTTTGATCACTTTTGATTTGTCACTTTTTTATCGTTTTCAATCACGACAACCTTAGGTAGTAGATAGTATCATAAGTGGCATGCAGTTTCCCACAAACCTATCCAATTTTTCAGATATGTTTTTAAGTTTTCCTATTAACCTACCAAGGTTTTGGCCGTGGAATCAGTCTCAATTTTCAGATATGTTTTTAAGTTTTCCTATTAACCTACCAAGGTTTTGGCCGTGGAATCAGTCTCAATTTTCAGATATGTTTTTAAGTTTTCCTATTAACCTACCAAGGTTTTGGCCGTGGAATCAGTCTCAATTTTCAGATATGTTTTTAAGTTTTCCTATTAACCTACCAAGGTTTTGGCCGTGGAATCAGTCTCAATTTTCAGATATGTTTTTAAGTTTTCCTATTAACGTACCAAGGTTATGGCCGTGGAATCAGTCTCAATTTTCAGATATGTTTTTAAGTTTTCCTATTAACCTACCATGGTTTTGGCCGTAGAAACAGTGCCATTTTTCAGATATGTTTTTAAGTTTTCCTATTAACCTACCAAGGTTTTGGCCGTGGAATCAGTCTCAATTTTCAGATATGTTTTTAAGTTTTCCTATTAACGTACCAAGGTTATGGCCGTGGAATCAGTCTCAATTTTCAGATATGTTTTTAAGTTTTCCTATTAACCTACCAAGGTTTTGGCCGTGGAATCAGTGCCATTTTTTTAGATATGTTTTTAAGTTTTCCTATTAACCTACCAAGGTTTTGGCCGTGGAATCAGTGCCATTTTTAGATATGTTTTTAAGTTTTCCTATTAACCTACCAAGGTTTTGGCCGTGGAATCAGTGCCATTTTTTTAGATATGTTTTTTAAGTTTTCCTATTAACCTACCAAGGTTTTGGCCGTGGAATCAGTGCCATTTTTTAGATATGTTTTTTAGTTTTCCTATTAACCTACCAAGGTTTTGGCCGTAGAAACATTGCCATTTTTTAGATATGTTTTAAAGTTTTCCTATTAACCTACCATGGTTTTGGCCGTAGAAACAGTGCCATTTTTCAGATATGTTTTTAAGTTTTCCTATTAACCTACCATGGTTTTGGCCTTGGAATCAGTGCCATTTTTTAGATATGTTTTTAAGTTTTCCCTATTAACCTACCAAGGTTTTGGCCGTGGAATCAGTGCTATTTTTTAGATATGTTTTTAAGTTTTCCTATTAACCTACCATGGTTTTGGCCGTGGAATCAGTGCCATTTTTTAGATATGTTTTTAAGTTTTCCTATTAACCTACCATGGTTTTGGCCGTGGAATCAGTGCCATTTTTTTAGATATGTTTTTAAGTTTTCCTATTAACCTACCATGGTTTTGGCCGTGGAATCAGTCTCAATTTTCAGATATGTTTTTTAAGTTTTCCTATTAACCTACCAAGGTTTTGGCCGTGGAATCAGTGCCATTTTTTAGATATGTTTTTTACAATATATTTTGACAATTTATATTATTTTCGTATTTTTGTATAGTTAAATGTTTTTTTGAAATGCCAAAAGTTAAATTCACAGAAACAAGCTTTAAAATTTAAATTACAATTTTGCATTCAGCCAAATAAAATCAAAATTTAGTATTCAAATTCGTGATTAATTTAAATTAAAAGTCAGCTTTAATAAATTATTTTTCTGTAAAAGAAATATTTTTAAATGATTAAATCAATTATGATTTTCGTTGCATTCTCCTTCGTAATTTGGTGTCCAACAGTAGCCTAACTCGTGTGCTGTCAACTTGCCTAACTTTGCCAACTTGACAGCACACGAGCATGCGCATGCATATGCCGAGTATTCAACGTCACCAGTGAAGCATTTATTTTCGATGGTCTAACGAATTATGGTTTCTACATTGCCATTGTGCCAATTATCAATTTGAGCGGTTTACATGATTATCGAGCTGATTACTTATATCATGCCGATAAGTAGCTTGGAAGTATAATTGTCAATTAGTGGTTATGTTTATGTGAACACGTTTTAGGTCAAACTGCATTTCATTTGTTTGTTTGCTATCTTCACAGCTTTTTAAATGCCACTACTTACAAGTTGCAATTAAAACTGGTCGACATAACAAAGCACTTCAAGCCAGTATCACAACACATTGCAATGATTAGAAATCATTGATTACAATGCTAAACAACGCTTCAAGTTGTTTTGTGCTTACGTGGACGTTTATTTGATTAGCCGTTGTCTACCTGATGACAACACTTTGTATTGTTTTTACTCGTGTTTTTATGTTTAAAGAAAATGACCTCAAACAACACTACATCAAAAGATGGAAGACACAATTCTCGACTATTTTATCAATGACAAACTAAGTCTCACCCAGTGGACTGATTATTGGAATAGAAATGACGACCGTACGAGAAGAGAAGTGTTGTGTTTCATGATTGACAGAAACATCTTTCAATTGATTGCGGATAAATTGAATGCACATTTAACTTTGTACTCTCCCACTGTGAAAAGTCGTGCGCAGCATGCATTCTTGCTTCAAGTAGGTAATCAAATGGCGATGCAACTGAAAGAAATTCAAACATTTTGGGGGAACCATCAAAATCGCCGTCCCGAAGTAATTCAGATGGCCATCGAAATTAGAAATTTGTTGGATCGATTTGATGAAAATGGCTGCACCGAAAGTGAGAGATTGCTACAACAATTGGAAGACTTTATTAATGATCATGTGCACGATTGGCAAATTGTGTGGTCCGCTGTTGACCTGAACGCACAGATGATGTTCTTTTTGGTAAAGAGTGAACTTTCTCATGTGAACATTTCGTTGATAAATGAAATTAGGACAATCAAACAGGACAATTTGGAGTTGTATCGAGATTTGTGTGTTTTGCTAGAAAATGTTACTAATTATATTGCCAACTCACAAGCACAAGCAAACATAATCGACCAAATTCTCAATTTCTTGTCTATACTTGCGAGTCAATATGAAAATCTAATTAACGATCCGGATGCAATTTTGATTATTGAAAAGTGGTGCTTTTATAGGCCAATTAACAGTGCTACCAAAAATAAATTATATGAGACACTTCAAGAGAAATTTAACAATTCAAATGTTGACGAACTTTCTGTGATAAACAATCAGCAGATTCAAGGCAAATTTTGTGCTCAATGGTTGATTGAAAACGTTCTCGGTCCGGAAAGCAAACTTTCAGACGAGCCATTGATAAAACTGTCCCAAGATGGACTATCTGCCCGAAATGACACTGAACACCCTCGTCCAGTTCGTTCATCATTTCCAACTTATTCAGGAAAGTATTTCTATGAAGTCACCATTTTGACCGATGGCGAAACGTGCATTGGATGGTCTTCCAGAGACGCGCTTTTTGACCTCTTGAAACATAAAAGCGAGAATTGTTTGATTATTGGTGAAGATGATTTATCAATTGGACTAAATCTAAATAAAAAGTTTATTCGATTTAAAAATATTGAATATACTTTCGAAAGTGAAACAATTTTGCCCATCGGGAAGTGTGTTCGGTTGTTTGATCGATCTCGACAATCACAAGTTTGGGTTCTATCAAAACGGCCAACCAATTGTTTGTTCAGTTGATGTCAATTTTTGCATATCACAAGAGGAATATACATTGCCCTACTTTGCAATAGCAAGTTTGTCATCTCAGCAACAATGTATTTTCAATTTTGGACAAACAAACTTTAAATTTCCGCCAAAAGACGTCAAATTCAACAATTTCCTCGATGCCTCTGTGGGAAATGCATCGAGCTACAGTTTAATCGAATGCAAATTGACATCTAGTCTTTGTTATTGGTTCAAGCGCAAAGTGATAAACAAAAATGAAATGCACTTATTTTTTGATGATCACAAACAAAATGAATGCAACAAATTGATACAATTTTTTGATTCTAGTATTCAAAATAATTTGGAACTCCCTGGAATCAGAGCTACCGTAGGCGAAGGCTTTCGATTGACTCAATCGATGATTGAAGTTATGGCAAGTAAACTTGATGCGAATGAAAACATTTATCCCATTTCAATTTGGATCCGACAGCATGTTGTAACTTTTTTTAACTGGTTCTTCATCGTTGGACATTTCTTTGAGTTGATCACTGCATATTTTGAATTGAACATTACAAGTGAAAACGATCACAAACATCGAAACATTTGCATAATCATTTCGCATATTATAATGCACTATGCAACACGGGTTTCTCTACAAAGCCAAACTAGTTTGTTTTTTATTAATTGGACCATTCTGAATCGATTGGTAAAGTCAAAAGTGCAAAAAAATTTCCGGAACATTGAGATATCTTATCATTTATGGTCAATAATTGCCGTTTTTGGCACTTTTTGAGGTGCTCAAAACTGTACTTTCTATAGTCACATAGTAGAAACCCATACATCATTTTAAACATTGATTCTTAAACTCTCAGAAACAGAAGAGAGAATAAAAAAAAGTTACTCCAATCTAGAGATATAGACGAAAAAGATCACTGAGGTTGTCAATACTAGCATGGGTGTAAATAGCGCGCGGGCAGTACTTTGAAAGACTGCAGCGAATCGCCAACGATGCAAACATACCATCCGTGCAGCAGTCACTGAAACTTCAAGTAAACTTACCAAACTTATTTTGGTATCCAAGTTGATAACCAGGACCGAGACTCTACACCAAAGGCTCTAAATTTTTTTTACCCAACCTGCCAAGCAATTTTGATCAAGTACATAGGAGGCATTGTTTATCTTAAGTTTCCTGGGGCAGTGTGGTGGCCTGAAGTCATCCTTCATCATATCCTATCAATGGATAGTCCTGGGAAAATTTCCCAATTGGGTTGATAGAGTCAACCTCTAATTAGGTTATTGGAGCTGGTGGTGGCGCCGGGAACCTCCCCTATTCTTCAATTGAGGATATGAACCAATAACCTTATTGTTAAATCTTCCTATAACTCTAACTTGGGGAACTACCTCAGCCACCAATTTGAAGAATTATCTGGCTCATCATTTGGGATTTGAAACAAATTATAAAATCCAACTTGTCATTTTAGGATTCATCCCAATTAGCTAATTGTTTGATAAGGCATTTTGGGTTAGAAACAAATTGCCTTTGTGGTTTTGGGCACAGATTTTCATATGCAATTCATTGAACAATATTTTCGCCGGAATATGAACCTCACTGATGCATAGTACAAGACGAGAAAAGGACAACGGTTCAGCGGGGACAAGTGATATTGAAACAAGCATTGCCTGATGTATGATCTGCTAAATAGGAAAGAAAACTAGACACAAGCAGGTGGTGATTGGTGAAGATGAGCTACACCGTCACTGAGTATACAAGATGATTTGGGCAATAGGAGTGTGGTTCTTAAATAGATGTTCATCTGATAATACTTTATCAGTTATCGATTGCTCAATTAGTTGCACAATATGATTTCACTAAAGAAATTCGTGACAAACCGATATCTTTCAAAACGTAAACATTGGTCTGTCAGCGGCAGGCAGCAGGAGTTTGCTTCACTGCAATGGGCGATTTCCACAGTAGTGGCTCTGAAATACGAGTGTTTTGGCGCTTGTGACTAGGTGTCGTTTATCGCATTTATCTCGATAATGACTTTGAATTTTTGGGTTCTCTCTTCGGATTCCGATTCTATAGGTTCTAAGCTTTTAGATGTGCACCAATAGTCCACAGTGAGCTTTCTTCAACTCTGAGTAAATTGAGCCCAAAATACCTCAAAAAGGCCGTTTTCATTGACTTTGAGATAAGATATCTCAATGTTCCGGAAATTTTTTTGGACTTTTGACTTTACCAATCGATCCA
This sequence comes from Rhizoglyphus robini, assembly GCA_023373905.1. Classification (NCBI taxonomy): domain Eukaryota; kingdom Metazoa; phylum Arthropoda; class Arachnida; order Sarcoptiformes; family Acaridae; genus Rhizoglyphus; species Rhizoglyphus robini. The sequence continues at coordinate 8,572 of JAKIJQ010000302.1, read as the reverse complement.
GAAGGTTCTAATTAACAAAGAAAACTTGGGTTTAGCTTTGTAGAGAAAAATGTTCATTTATTTGCAGGATAGTGTTATTGAATGTTGCAAAGTTCGTGAATATTTACCTTTATTTGAACCAATTCAACAAGCAGTTTTTTTATATTTAAAAAATGTTTTGAACAGTCCAACAAGCAATCTAACCAAACTGTTTGCGATGATTTGCCTTGACGAATTGAGTTTGTCACATGAAGATATTGTTGCCATTGAGAAAAAAATTTATCCCATTTTGAATTGGTCTAGAAATTTTTTCGAACACAAAAATACAATCGAAGTGCTGCTTCAAGATAAGAAAAATTTAGTCATATATCAAATATACTTTCTTGCTAAAAGATTTGCTAAAAATTCGTCTACAAACAATTTTTCTATCTTGTGATAAGTCTCAAGCGACACTTAACCACTTGGAGACTAGCTTGAATGTAAAATTATCGCCGGACTTGTTGTCAGCTCGCGCAGATCTAAACTTGCAAAGTGTAAAGTCCGTAAATGAAGTCAAAGAAGGCGTCTACTTCTATGAGGTAGTATTGCTCACAGGTGGACCGTTGCGAATTGGTTGGGCAAACAAACGAACCGATTTGAGAAAAATTGAAGTGGGCCGAGATGAATTCTCTATTGGCTTCAATGGTTACGATCAATGTATGTGGCACAACGGCAAAAGTTACCCCCTTAAAAGGTGTTCCATTGTGGCGTGCCGGAGATGTTGTTGGGTGTATGATCAATTTCAATAACCCAAAGCGAATATTCCATTACTACTACAATGGCGATCGTATTGTCATACCAAGAGAGATTCATCTGTCGAGACATTTGGCTTACCACGCGGCAGTCACTTTGTATTCCCAGCAGCAATGTTACTTTAACTTTGGTCAGAGCCCATTTAGAAATGCTCCAAAACGTACAGAGTTTAGAGATTTTTGTATGAACGCTGCAAACTTGGACACAATTTCCAAGTCTACAGCCACAATCAACATCAACAATTCAACAGTGAACAATTCGTCGCTTGCACTCAATTCGACCATCACCACAGGCAACATTTCGCTTTTCTCACATCAACCAACCGCATTGAACAATGATTCCTTGCCAATTAATCATAATTCAGACTACAATTCATTTTTAAACTATCAATTTTTGAATATATTCTGACTATATTTTTTCATGTGATTCCAGTGCCCGCTATTAAATTTCCACAACGAAAATGTCGGTTATGTTATGAGGACAATCAAATGAAGATAATCCAGTTTGCCTGCTGTAAAGAATTCACACTATGCGCTGAATGTGTTGCAAATTGCAACATCAAAGTATGTCCAAAATGTAAAAAGAAACAACTGTCAATCAGTTCACAATAATTCTTTGCAATGCCATTGAAAAATCATTCAAGACCGACCACTTTAATTTGTTGACTGTGACAACGGCAAAATGTGTCGTGATTTTGTCAACTTGATTATCGATTGTCCCAAATGTAGAAAATAGAAAAGCAGTTCAATATAAATAAAAATTTTAATTTTAATCAATACACTCACTTTTGATTCTCATAAGGACAATCATCTTTCATTTCATTTGTAACATTCATTTGTACATACGAATCATTGCTATCATCATTTAAATCTAGATAAGATAGATAAGATTGTGCATTATATTCGGGTAAATCATAGATGATTTCGGCGTATTCAAGATTTGCACTTTCATGTTCATTTGCTGAGTTTCAATTTCATTACTTTTGTTCTTGTTTGATCGGATTTGAGTTGATCATGCACACGCACATTGAGAGGATGATTGCACATAAAAGTACGATAAGTCCAATTAGTGTCACTCGGGACAATGTAATTGAATCTGTTGAGGGATTCAAAGGATTTTGTACAGCTAGGTTACGTTGAGCATAAAATTTCTGGATAGATTGCCACTCAACAATGGCCACGGCTTTAATCGTGAAAAACATTGAGGAAAGTCGTTACTCCATTTGCCGTAATTATAGATTTTTGCAGTGAAGGGTGATGCTTTTCCCCAATAAAACATTGGAGGGCGTTAGCGCCCATAAAAAAATATAGCCAATCGGTTTTGTACATCTCAAGGAATGGTTTTCAAGTGTACAGTGGAAGTAGTCAAACTATATGAATGGACCTGGTGTGTGCGACACGCCACTTTTGCTGTGGCATGTGTCGCATCTAATGTGGAAATTGTCATGGGGACCGTCTTCCGGATATGTTATCTTGTTTGGTTGATTTGGACAAACGAGTAAGTTGGCGCATGTCTTATCAAACAAGTATGTTTGATTGAAGTGCAATTCATTTTGTTGTTTGTACAACATGCGAGCCGGTTTTGGCAAAGCCAATAAAGCTTAGTGGTTGGGTGCTTGCATAAGTAATTCCTATTGATAACACAACGGATCAGATACTTATCATGCGGTTTAATTTTAGTGTCTTTTTTGGGTTTCAACTGGAGAATTGTAACTTTGCAAAAGATGAATTTTTGGCATTAAGCGATAGTTTCAGCGGTTACATCTTCTACTATTTTTGCTATTGGAAGATTCTATTGACGGGTTTTTGTACTGAGTACAGACTGATGTGTTTCTTTTTGAACATATACTCGCTTGTGACACACTAAAGTGTATACTCTCAACTGTTTAATTGGGCATAATAAAACATCCATACTCAATTGTAAAGCAATCTTGTCAGAACAAATATGAGATTATCTAGCTGCGCAATAAGACTGTCCATAAAATTGAATTGTTGTTATGTAGTTGTATAGATTGAGCAATTTCGGATTGTGTTTGCCTCTAAATACATTAATTTGTTATGCATTAATTATTTAAGGCTGGTTTGAATTTTGTTTTTTTGTTATGATGGAAATAACATTCCAGAACATTTGTAAATAAAATCAATTATTAATTTAATAATTCACCAATCAAGTCTTGACTTATTTGCATAATTTTGTGAATTTGGTAAGTGATTTAGTTTTAATTTTGTTATTTAAAATCGCATATTTACTGTTTGTTTTCATAATTTAATGCTCAGTTTATTTTCATTTTAATCTTTTCTAGAGTATATTTTTTTCTAAAACGCACAATTAAAGTATAGTGTTTGTAATAAAAAAATATTGAAAATGTGGTCGAATTGCAACGAAAGTGAACAAATTGAAAAATTTCGAGCAATTATGTATGATTGGATTGTTGGTGACAAAATTGGCGATGAATTATAAAAGTTCGAAATTAAAGAACCTCTCAGCCTTGTCAATTTGCATGAAATAACTTGGAAATTTTTATTTTCCGAAAACAAATTGGAATGTCTTGACCACATGCACAGAGCACTAAAACAGCTAATTGATTCGATGTTTGAGCCGTTGAATGAAGATATATTTGACTGGACCAGACATGCAAAATTGTGTCTATTGATTGAATGTGTACTGAAAGAATCCCCATATAAACATTGGCTGATTCCCGAAACTTGTCTGCGAATGTTCGAGTATCTCAAAAATTTAATTGAGACAAGTGACCACGTGGAAACGATTCACATTGCTTGGAGTGCATTGAAACAACTTCCATTTGACAATTATCAGTCATTGCTGCTTCAATTGATCGATTTGGTAGAGATTATGCAAAAATACATGTGAGTGGAACCAACGTGTGATATCGTGTGAACTGATTGCTGTGTTTGGGTCTTATAATGATTCGTTAAGTCACCAAACAAGAGAATTTTACATTATCTCATGCAATTAATAGAGCTTAGTGACGATGAGGTCATTTGTAAAGCTTTTGATTTATTGGTATATTACCCTTTCGACGAGTTTTCATTTAAATTGAAAGAGTACGAGCTCTCAATTCAAAAATTACTGAATTTTTTCGGGAAAGTCAACATTTTCAAAAAGATAAACATTTTCAAATGTGTAAAGTGATATTGCTTACCTTTACTGAAGGCAATATGAGTCATCAAACTTATGAACAAACGTTTTCTTATCTCGTAAAATTAATTGAGACATGTGACCATAAGGAAACGATAAATCGAGCCTGGAGTGCATTGAGACTATTTCCATTCGACGAATTTCAATCATTACTGTCTCAATTGATAGTTGTAGGTGCGGCAAAAGGTTTTGCCAGGGGGTCACAGAAAAACCAGGGGTTACTTAAAATTCAAACTATGTGTGATAAATATGTTTGACCCAAACGGAATTGATTGGCCATCTCACATTTTGGAACATTCAACTTCCGGTGGAAATGGGTTCCAAAATCGATAAAAATTCTTGTTTCATCAACTTTGAAAAATTCTCCTGACCTTGTATATTATTCCAATTGGATCGATTGGGTCATTTCCAAATAAATCACGTTTTGTTCATTTTATGCTTCAAATGCCCTCATAAATTATGTTAAAAATTTACTAAAATAAAAAGAAAATTATTAACGCTGGAATTTGTGTTCCAAATGGAACAAAAAAAATATTTTATAATTTTATTTAATTTTTGTTCCAATTGGTACCTTACTCCCAGTTTAAAAAATGTTTTGAGGGGTCTATAATTTTTAAAGATATATTTGGTGTGTATTTCAATCTTAAAATGGTCAAAAAATGAATTTTTTGGAAATGACTCATTCGATCCAATTGGAACATTTGACCTAAAAATATGAATCTGTGGGTCAGTAATAGCTTATATTTAAATTTTGATGACATTTGGTTAATATACAAGGTCAGAAGAATTTTTCAAAGTTGATAAAACAAGAATTTTTATTGATTTTGGAACCCATTTCCACCGGAAGTTGAATGTTCCAAAATGTGAGATGGCCAATCAATTCTGTTTGGGTCAAACATATTTATCACACATAGTTTGAATTTTTAGTAACCCTTGGTTTTTCTGTGACCCCCTGGCAAAACCTTTTGCCGCACCCTGTAGTTCAATCCAAATTAAATTTTGAACGTCACTGGAAAAAAACATGGAAGATTTTGTGTTTTCATAAAGAAATTGTTCTTGAAACACAAAAAATTTTCTGATTTTCGAAGCTTATGTGCAAATTGAAATGATTGATTATCTAATGAAACTAATTGAGAAATGTGACCACGAGTGCACGATTTATCAAGCTTTTGATGCATTGGAAGAATTTAATTCTGTTCAGTTTACACTCCAATCCGATCAGTACGGGCCATCGCTTCAAAAAATTAGTTGATTTTACAGAGAATCAGTTGAGTTCACCAATGTTTACAAAAAGAAAGACAATTGCAAATGAGTGAAGTAATTAGGTGGACGTTGACTCTATGCAAAGATTCATTTAGTTACAAAATTATTGACAGAATGTTCGAGTATTATATGAAACTTATTGAGAAATGCGAAGATACGTCTACGGACGAGAAAACTATTGATTGTGCTAATGATGCTTTAACACCATTCACAACAAACCAAATTCACGTCTGTCAATCTTTAATTTGCGATTTAAATCTACCCCAACCTAACTGGAGATTACATCAAAATTGGTGTTTTGTAAATTTAAAAATATCAACACAAACAAAGATATCTAATCAAAATAGTCGAAATTTTTTTAAATTATTTTATTAGTCTCTTGGACAATTGCAAAAACATGAAAGCACTTTTGCCTTTAATTTTGTTGATTGAAAATTTATGTTTTTGTGAAATTTTTTGAAAATTATCAATTAAATTTTCTGAAGAATAAATTATTGCAACACTTTTATTTCGATGAATGTCCATTTGTGCATGGCTTACATGACAACTTTGACTGAGCTCGATACGAAGTCTCTTGGTGTGCTCGACGGTGTGTAGACAATGTGATGGGGTCAGACAAATCAGCGAAGCAATTACCATTAGTCAAAATGTCACCTGATCGATTCGGAGTGAGAAATGGTCGAAATATTGGAGATGATTTTTGTTCCTGTTCGATCTATGTTCACGGTCACGTCCGGAGTGTATTTCTATGAAGTGCTAATTATAACAAATGGAAAAATACGAATTGGGTGGAGAGAGGAGAGTTTTAAATTATTTGAAGATTATGATGAGAATGAGACACAATATGCTTCATTTTATTTTGATGTGACTCAAAAAGAAATTTTCTATTATGAAAAAGAATATATCGATCCAAAGCAAACTAGTTGTCATCCAGGTGATGTGATTGGATGTCTGCTTGACTTTGACAAACAGAGATTTGTGTTCTACTGCAATGGACAACCGATGGAATATTCATTGGAAATTGATTGCACTTTTTCTGCCCTTTATGCCACTGCACTTCTCTCTCCACACCAACAGTGCTATTTTAACTTTGGTCAGTCACCATTCAAATTTGCTCCTGAAGGTATTCAATTCAGACATTTTCATGAGGCAAGTGGTGGAGATGTGAGGAAATATCGATTGGCTGAAACAGGAAGATTTTGCAATTATTTCGGTGACTCAATTTATTGGTTTAAACATTCGGAAGTAGATAATCAAGTTAATTTGTTTTACAATGATCAAACTCAAATGAAATGTGATGAGGTGTTGAAAAGAGTGGAAGAAGACATTCGTAATGATCGAGAAATTCGTGAAAAGAAATTTGAAAGTGTTGAAATCGAGGATGGGTTTGAATGTGTTCGATACATTCAATCAATCATTGAAGTGATGGATAAAGTGATTGAAGATGATAAGGTGGATGTGATAGCAATGTGGATTGGACAAGTAATTGATATGTGGATTGATGTAGCAAACAGTGAAAAACTTCTCGAACTACTCTATCCCTACCTTCAACTACAAATCAACTCTTCACAAAACTCAACCAAACATCGATACATTTGCATTGTTCTTGTACATTTGATCAAATATTCAGAACTATTTGATTATGAATTCATCAAACACATTCGCAGTGAAGTTTTCATTTACCTGATTCAAACACTCACTGAAACAAATGACGGATGGACACAGTTGTTTGGACTGATTGCACTGGACAATTTTAATTTGAATGAAGAAGAAAAGGGTGAGATTCAAAGACATGCCAAATTGAATCATTTACTCAGCATTGATTATCACCAGCAAAATGTCTTACAAATTCTCAACTCAATCAACACCAAATTTGTCGATTATCAAGTTTATGTGTGTGCTCAGCTCTACAATGAACACAAATTTAGTTCAACTCATAGTCTAGGCTTGACAGTTTCGAAACGATCATTTGACGAGCTGAATTGGCAAACTCCTCTGGACGCTTCAGATCAAAGCGAAGAACTCAAACTTTCTCTTGATCGACTTTCCGCACGAAGTGATTGGGGATGGCAAAGTGTTCGATCCACAAGTTGTGACATTCACTACTACGAAGTATTTCTCCTAACGAGTGGACCAATGCGAATTGGATGGGCCACCAAACGAACCAATCTGGACAGAACCGAGATCGGCGACGATGAATTCTCAATTGCCCTTGATGGTTACAACCAATGCGTGTGGCACAATGGAGTTTCTTTTCCGGTGCGAAACATGTCACGTTGGAGAGCTGGTGACATTGTTGGTTGTCGTTTCAACAAGAAACAACGAGCCTTCTACTTCACTCTCAACGGTCAATCACTTGCATTTGACTGTTCAATTTACATTTCCAGTCAGCCATATTATGCTGCGACAAGTCTGTACTCACATCAGCAGTGTTACTTTTACCTCGGTCAACTCAAGTTTAAATTTGGATTGGACCTTTTTGAGTCTTCAAAAGATTCATTTATTTCCAACTCTTCATTGGCAAACGCAATAATCAATGTCAATTCTACATCTACTTGTGGAAATGTTTCGTTTAACAATCCACAATCGATCATGTACATGAACATTCCAAACGGTAAATGCTTTTGAAAAATTAAAAATTGAAATTTTTATTATTTCTAAAAATATAGATATAAGTATTTTGTATTCATTTAATAATAATAATTCAAATATTCAAGGTAAATGTGAATATTTTCAATGATTTGTTTTTTATTTCACTGCTTCTAAAACTTTAGGTTATCCCGAAGACGAAGATAAAGCAATAATTTGTCGATTATGTCACAAGCAAGTTTTCTTCAAAAAGCTCGAAACCGATTGTTGTGAACACTTTTCGATGCTATTCAAATTTGTAAACAGAGCTCAAAAATACTTTAGACGTTTTACCAGTAGTCTCAACATTTCATAATGATGGTACTTTTCGTATTAACCTTTCAAACTCAAATACATATTTTTATCTTTAGAACTCAAAAGCACTTCAACCGTATCAACAATCAAATGTCAAGTATGTCACAAATTAATCACCACTAAATTGCTTCCAATTCACGTGTTGTGACCATTTGCAATTCTGCTTTGAATGTGCTCGCAAATTGGGAGATTGTCTCAAATGTCAACAAAAATCATCGACTTCGAAAGGTCATTATATAGCAAAATCATATTTCTAAATTTTCTAAAATTAAATTTCACTTTTAGATTGTCAAGTCAACAAACAGCAGTTTGAATGTCATTTTTGCGCCAAACTCATCACTACTCGACCGCTACAATTTTTCGCTTGTGATCATGGCAAACTGTGTCTTGATTGCGCCAAAATAATTTTCGATTGTCTCAAATGTGCAAAATAAAA